>JAGFBS010000076.1:0-126267 GCA_018397855.1 Boletus reticuloceps
CACAGCTTGTTGACAAGCTTAAGGGATCTAAACTATTCACAAAAATGGATCTAAACTGGGGATACAACAATGTTCGCATCAAGGATGGAGACGAATGGAAAGCCGCCTTTGTTTGCCATCAAGGAGCCTTTGAACCCCTTGTCATGTTCTTTGGCTTATGCAACTCCCCTGCTACATTTCAAACAATGATGAATGATCTATTTGCCAACATGGATAATGTCTGTGTTGTCTACATTGATGATCTTATGATCTTCACCAAAACAGATAATCACCAAGAACATGATAAAATAGTACTTGAAGTACTCCAACGTCTAGAAGAAAATGATCTCTTCGTGAAACCAGAGAAATGTTTCTTCTGTGTCAAAGAAGTTGAATTCCTAGGAATGACTATTACCCCTGAAGGAATTCGTATGGATGAAGACAAGGTTAAAGCTATACTTGAATGGCCTACACCTTCTACTGTTAGACAAGTCCGAAGTTTCCTTGGCCTAGCCAACTTCTACCGAAGATTCATTGATGGCTATGCACAAGTTGCTTGCCCTCTCAATGATCTTACTAAGAAAGATAACCCTTTCAAATGGACTGATTCACAACAAACTGCGTTTGACATGCTTAAACACAAATTCACCACTGCCCCTATCCTCGCATTTCCAGATAATGATAGAACATTCCGTTTAGAATCTGATGCCTCAGATTTTGCCACAGGAGCTGTGCTCTCTATCGAGATTGATGGCAAATGGCATCCAGTTGCCTATTCTTCACATTCCATGTCACCTGAGGAACGCAATTACCCTATTGCAGATAAAGAAATGCTTAGTGTCATCAGAAGTCTAGAACTCTGGCGCCACTATCTAGAAGGTGCTCGACATGAATTTGAGATCTGGAATGACCATGAAAATCTCCAATGGTTCATGGTGAAACGACCAAACCCACCAAAGGGTCTAGTGTTTGGAATAAGAGCACTAGGGAGCGAGCACTGTTGGTAGTTCTGGGAAAACTCCAAGAGAACAAGACTGGGAAGTCTTGCTCTCTGGTTTATAGCATTTATACTACTAGTACAAGTACACGGACCATGCAGTGCTTATCTAGAAGTACTATACTAAGATATAAGCTGGTATAACGGGGTAACATGAGGCAAACATGAGTCAGAAGGTAATTGGAAGATAAGGATTCCTTTGGGGCATGTGGGGCATGAGGTTTGGCAAACGGGTTCGACATGTTCGGCGGATAGGGGCTATTGTTTGCGAGTTGAATAACTAGTGAACTAGCACTATAGAGAAAAAGGTTTGGCAAAATGTTCGGCGGGTTCTAGTGCATGTGTAACACTACCCCCCATCTAAGATCAAGCATCCTGATTGATCAAGGGTCCATCTGGATCAGTATCAGGCCAGCTGACACTGGCATGCCAGAGGAGGAGACAATGACGAGTGGTGGCATCCAATTCAATATAGGGAGACCAGGAGGGTTCAAAGGGACGCGGATTGTCCCAATCCCAGTAGCCAATAGGCCAACCAGTCTCGTCAAAGTCATTGTGGAAGTCAGTGGAGCCCCAGGCATCCGGCTGTTCATCAGTGACAGTTTCCAGATCTGGAAGTGCAGATCCCCATATTTCATCAGTATCATGATCAGTGAATACCTCACTGTTTTGTTCATACATAAGGTTCCAGTGATCAGTGGCAGGGGCAGTATCATAGGCCCAATTGACAGTGGGATCACTAGCAGTGTCAACATAGTCATCGACATATTTAATCATGTGGGGATTTGTCTGATAGTAGGTGTGGAGATCTTCAGGGTCACTGAAGCATGTAGGCCTACGAGGTAGAAAGCCAGGCATATTGATAACCCATCGGAATCGTTGCTGAGGAAAGGCATAGGAGAGAGCACAATAGGTGAATGTGATATATCCAGCGTAAGACATGTTTGTGGGAGCAAGGCTCAACCGAAAGTACTGTATAAGCGTGTTGTTAACCCTGACACACCCCAGGGGTTTAATCGACATCAAGTCAATTAAAAGGGAGATGATTTTCTGTAACTTCCGGGATAGGCTTGCCACAATGTTTGAATAAGTTAAAGAAGTCAAATGATGTCATCCGGAGCCGTCTAGGTGCATTTGGATGTGCATCATGGAATTCAGTCATAGCTGTTTGAGCATTTGACAGATTAGATTCTGGTTCCCAAGTGCGATCTTCATCTGAGTATCCTTGCCAATGTACAAGGAATTCAAGGTGGTGGCATTTCCATCGAGAATCTGCAATGTAATCCACTTCAAATTCAACATCCCGTTCCTCTGTGACCTCTACTGGTCCAGGGCGGAACGTGGGTTGTCCATTAAGGCGTTCTTTGTATGGCTTGACACGAGAGATGTTCACAACTGGGTGGATTCTCATAGTTTTTGGCAATCGTAATTCAACTGCATTGGATCCAATTAACTTGGTAATTTCATAGGGTCCAAGCCATTTCTCAGAGAGCTTCTTAGAAGCACAAGTCAATTTTAAGTTGTTTGTGGAAAGCCAAACTTTATCAGACACGACATAGTTTGGTACAGCTGATCTATGTTTATCAGCCTGTATTTTCATTCTGTTTTGAGCGGCTACAAGATTAGATTTTGTTTGATCAAGGGTTTGAGCAATATCGGTGATAAACTGTTCAGCAGCAGGTGCTTTAGTTATGTGTTGCTCAAATCCTATATGTGGATTATAAGTCCATGTAACAGAGAAGGGGGTTTTCTGTGTAGAAGCTTGACGCTTTGAGTTATAAGAGAACTGTGCAAGTGGTAACCAATCAACCCATTCATCTTGCTTCTCAGAAGTAAAGAGTCGAAGGTATTGTTGTAGATCTCTGTTCATTCGTTCTGTTTGTCCGTCTGTTTGTGGATGAAATGCGGTGGACAGTTTAGGTTGAATACCCAATCGTTTACATAGATCTTGCATCACTGGTAAAGCAAATTGCGGTCCTCGATCAGATATAATTGTTCGTGGTAGTCCATGTTGTTTCCAAACATAGGACATATATAGTTTAGCAGTTTCGAGCGCAGATATAGCCTTATTGCAAGGGATAAATTCGACTTCTTTGGAGAATCGATCAACAACTACTAGAATTGAATCGAATCCTTTGCAAAGGGGAAGATCGGTGGTGAAGTCCACTGATAGATCTTGCCATGGGCCATCTGGTATTGGCAGGGGTTGTAGCTTGCCTGCAGGTGCAATATTCTGTCCTTTGAATCGAGCACAACGATCACAGCGTGAGACATGGTCTTTGACTAATGTGCTCAATCCTGGCCATATGTAACTGCGCTGGATCAATTCCAGTGTTTTCTCTGCTCCAGGATGTCCTGCAACTGGAGTATCATGATGAAGGCGTAATATCTCCAGTCGAAGATCATCAACATCAGGAACAAAGATCTTTCCATTTTGGTCTGCTAGCAATTCTTCTTGCTCCATACAGACTTGATTTTCTTTGCATAGTTTTGATATGTCGGTTTCTTTTATTCTATAGGTAGCATCTCTGATCCGTTCACGGATAGTATCGGCATCAGTTTTGAGATGAGTAGTAGTGCGGATTTGTTCTTCCGGAATCACCAGTATTCCTTTATTATCATCCTCTTTACCTTCTGCATGATCTTCTCTACGAGATAGGGCGTCAGCCTTGCCCATAGAAGTGCCTGCTTTATGTAACCATTTAAAGTTGAATCGAGAGAGATATTGAGCCCATCAGGCTTGTCTGCGATTAAGATTCTGTCGTACCATGAACCATTGGAGATTTTCATGGTCATTCCAGATCTCAAATTCATGTCGAGCACCTTCTAGATAGTGGCGCCAGAGTTCTAGACTTCTGATGACACTAAGCATTTCTTTATCTGCAATAGGGTAATTGCGTTCCTCAGGTGACATGGAATGTGAAGAATAGGCAACTGGATGCCATTTGCCATCAATCTCGATAGAGAGCACAGCTCCTGTGGCAAAATCTGAGGCATCAGATTCTAAACGGAATGTTCTATCATTATCTGGAAATGCGAGGATAGGGGCAGTGGTGAATTTGTGTTTAAGCATGTCAAACGCAGTTTGTTGTGAATCAGTCCATTTGAAAGGGTTATCTTTCTTAGTAAGATCATTGAGAGGGCAAGCAACTTGTGCATAGCCATCAATGAATCTTCGGTAGAAGTTGGCTAGGCCAAGGAAACTTCGGACTTGTCTAACAGTAGAAGGTGTAGGCCATTCAAGTATAGCTTTAACCTTGTCTTCATCCATACGAATTCCTTCAGGGGTAATAGTCATTCCTAGGAATTCAACTTCTTTGACACAGAAGAAACATTTCTCTGGTTTCACGAAGAGATCATTTTCTTCTAGACGTTGGAGTACTTCAAGTACTATTTTATCATGTTCTTGGTGATTATCTGTTTTGGTGAAGATCATAAGATCATCAATGTAGACAACACAGACATTATCCATGTTGGCAAATAGATCATTCATCATTGTTTGAAATGTAGCAGGGGAGTTGCATAAGCCAAAGAACATGACAAGGGGTTCAAAGGCTCCTTGATGGCAAACAAAGGCGGCTTTCCATTCGTCTCCATCCTTGATGCGAACATTGTTGTATCCCCAGTTTAGATCCATTTTTGTGAATAGTTTAGATCCCTTAAGCTTGTCAACAAGCTGTGAGATCAGCGGTAGTGGGTAGTTATTCTTGATGGTATGTTCATTAAGATAGCGGTAGTCCTGTACCATTCGCTTTTTACCATCTTTCTTTGGAACAAAGAAAACAGGGGAAGTCTGTGGCGATTTAGAGGGTCTGATGTAGCCTTTATGAAGTTGATCATCTATGAAGTCACTGACTTCTTGTTGTTCTGTGGGTGATAGGGGTATCAATCGTCCTTTGCGAGGAACAAAAGTTTCTTTGAAATCTATTGCATTGTCCCATGGTTTCCTAATGGGCATGCGTTCTAATTCTTTCTTTGAGAACACACGAAGGTATTTGTGGTATTCCTTCAGTACTAGATCTGTGGGTTTAGGATCTGATTTAGGTGATAGATCTGTTTTGGCGGCATTGATCCGGACAAGTAGATCACGCTCTTCTTTCTCGGTAGTCCTTAGGAAAGAGCCTATAGTTAGGGAATGACAAGATGCAGGGCAATGCGTCATGCAGATGGTTCCTGTTTCCCAATTGATCTCGGGATTATGGTGTTGTAACCATGTATATCCTAGAATCATTTGATGTTTGCCTAAATCAGTTACTTCGGCAATTGTCTTTTCTTGGTGTCCAAGATAATTAATCATAAGCTCACCATAGTGCGTTAGGCTACCAGCAGTATTATGAGTTCCATCAACATTAAACACTGGGATTGGACGATCCAAGGGTTTAAGGGGTATTTTGTTTTTAATAGCCCAATTATTGTCAATAAATGTGGTGTTAGCACCTGAGTCCAGCAAAGCGGAAATAGTGATAGGGTGTTGTTTATTCATGATGATGGATATGGGTAATGTGATTTCTTTAGCAGGGTTGCCTCGGATTCTGGCAATCTCTGGCAATGGAAGCATTTCTTTAATATCTTCGTCAGATAGAAAGGAGTACATCTGGCGGATGTCAATGCGCTTCTGTTCAATGGTAGATGGATTGATTTGTAATGAGTTTACTTCTATGATGTCCGGGAGCTCCGTTGTTTCTGGGTCATTTTCTATTTTAGTAGTTGTAAATGAAGACACAGCTTGATTGCCCAGAGCATTCAAGTTGAGCAGTCTTTTCCCTTAGAGTCGGAAGGCATAAATTGGAAAAGTGCACAAACTTCATCAAAAGTCATTCCTTGACAAGCGCGGGGTAGGGAATCTTGTACTTGTTCCCATGACGTAGCTGGTTCTGTGGTAGTAGCGTGAATAGCTCTCCCTTTGCTACATGTTGGTTTATGTTTTCCTCTGGACCAATTGCAATGAGTACAGCGTGAGGAGGGCCTTTTGCAATCCTTTGCAAAGTGTCCTATTCCTCCGCAGTTGAAACATCCTGAGGTGGATCCTGATGATCCTCCATTGTTCCGTGGTTTAGGTTTTCGTGATTTAGTGAAGCCAATGTCAAGGGTATCATCGTCTTCATCTATAAGACCAATGTTCATTGAGTCATGGCGATAGGACTTCTTTTCAGATCGACCAAGTATCAGTCCAACTGATTCTTGAATCGATCCGATCTCAGATACTATTTCGACATAAGGGCCAATAGTAGTCTGGCGCTTCTTTTCTTTGACTATCTGTGCAAGAATAGAAGGTCTCATGCTTTTCTCGAGTATGGCACAAGCGTGTGCACCATCCATGCAAGCCATGTTGTATAGGGACTCGAACTTAGTGATGAATGGTCCCGTCTTAAGGTCTCCTTGGTGGAATTTATTAAGTTCCATAAGAGCCCAGTCTTTCTGATTGGCATGGCGGAAGAACTTAGATAGTTCTTCTTCAAGTGAGTTCCATAGATAGATAGGTCCTCGAGCTAGTCGAGTTTCAGCAAACTTTCCTGCAGTAGGTCCTTTGAGTCGTGATAGGACTGCTTGGACAGCTGTGTAGGAACCAGGTGGTATGGCTGTAGCATTAAGGCGCAGCCATGCTTGTATTTTAGCCCACCATTCATCAAACTTGGCACGGCTTCCATCATAGTCTCCTGGATCTGCAAAGATCTCGACTTTCTGGGAATAGCCTCTAGCGGTTGATGTGGCAGGGGCTGCATTCAATCGTGTAGTAAGATCTCGTACTTCATCTTCAAGATCTGATTTCTCGATTGTTAATTGTGCCATACTTGCTGTGAGGGTGTTTGTTTCAACTCCTAGATTATTGCATGCAGCAAGAGTGGTGTGCATAATATTGATTACTGCATTCCATCTTTCCTGTGTTTGAGCCATGCTTGAATTTCCTAATATAGCTGAGAAGTTATTGAAAGCATCAGCGATGGGATTGCTTCCATTAGACATTTTTATTCAAGCAGGGTAGTCAAAGTTTTCCTCTGATTCAGAGTTAGAGTCTGAGTGATCCGCTTCAAAGGGGGCTTCGGGTCTAGGCCTTGGCTGTGCAAGGGCGTTCTGGTAGTGTTCAACTATTTGAACTTCTTGTGGTTCGTCAGGGACTTGTGGAGGTGGTACTCTGACAGGCCTTTGTCTAACAAACTCAGCCTCTAGTGCTTGGGTGGCGCGGCGTTGATTAATGAACTGGAGATGGCGAGTGCGGCGACGGAGTGCAGCAATATGGTTTCGTGCAATTCTCTGATGTATTTCCTCTCTTCTTTGTTCCTGATTGTCTCTTACTTGATCTGGGTTTTCAGGCTCAGATCGGACTTCAATATGTTCAGGAGTCTTGTCTATTTGGACAATGGACCTTGTGTAACTGATACGGACGAAAGCGAAGAGGCGTCCTAAGAGCTGAGTGGGGTCTGAGTGTACTAGGGCGGTAACCAGTAGTACTGTCAGGAATACGGAACCAGCGAGGGAGATTAGGGTGATGAGGAATAGGGGTATCAGATCTCTCTCTAATGCGTATCCGTTCCCGTATACGATCTGCGGCTGTCTGTACCTGGCGTCTTGTGTTCTCAATCCTCTCAAGGTTTCTGGATTGCTCAATACCAAGCTGTATTCCTTCTCGAATAGTTTGGTTGATTTGTTCAGTCTCACTGACTCTAGGTGAATAATGAGAGCGAGTTCCTTGATGACTGAAATGACGGGCAGATCTGTTGGCGAGTTGACTATAGATTGGTTCCCAATCAATGGGTTCCGGTAACTCAGATGGTGCACGGAGTGGGGTACTGGGGTTATAGATCGGAGATCCAAGCGGTGGATATACAAGCTCAAGATCTGCGAGTGTGGGGGTTAGGCGTTCCTCGGTGTATGCTGCGTATCTATTTCCTAACTGACCCGGCAACGAGTTAGTGTTGATGGTGGTAGCCCTGACTACAGTAGAGGGGGCATCCTCAGGTGCAAGAGTGGTGTTGTTGATAAGGGTTCGACGCCCTTGATCAAAGCTGCTACAGTAGTCGGATAACTGATCCGATTCTAACTGATCTGATTCCTATATGTGGACTCGTCAGTCCTATTCTGTACTCAGCTAGTGACTAGCTGATCGGTACCTGTAGGTGAGTTTCCTTGTGTTCCTCCTTGATTTGGACTTGATAGTCTGATGGGTTGTTGTCAGAGTCCATATTTCTCCGAGGTCTATCTCCGATGGAGATCCAGAGGGGTTGGGATTGGTGGACCGAAGTCCGGAGGTAGTGGACCAAAGTCCGAGGGTAGTGGACCAAAGTCCGGAGGAGTGGATCAAAGTCCTGAGGGAGTGGACCAAAGTCCTGAGGAGTGGATCAAAGTCCTGAGGGAGTGGACCAAGTCCGAAGGTAGTGGAACGAAGTCCGTTCGGAGATGATACATAGGGGTTCCGATGTTGGTCACTGACTAGCAGCGACGTACGGAGGTGTCGGAGGACGGAGAGACCAAGGAGCGGAGGGGGTGAGGATATCGGCGCAGGACTTATGTGTCGCGCCCTTGCCAGTCTCACGGATCCTCGTATTTCAGAGGTTCAGAGGTTTAAGGAAGATCATAAGGAGCGAGGTTGGAAGTATATGGCTTTAGTTGAGATATTCGTACTGAAGGTATGACAGAGAAGTACAGGAGGTTTATATACGATAGAGACCCGGAAGAAGTCTGGGTCCGAACTACTGTGCGAAGGCAATGTACATAGGAATGACTGACGGAGGCGGAACACAGCCGGAACAGGCTGTACGGACTGGTACAGGGAATGCAGACTATGACTGAAGGGGATTAATGAAAAGTACAAGTTCGGAGATGTAACTCCGTGGATGTCCAATGGATCTGTACAAGTCCGAGGTTTCAGGATAGGGGCTAAGGAGATGATCTCCGGAGTTGAACTCCTAAGTGAACTCCTAAGGGAGTGGAATGGAGATGAACTCCTAAGGGTGGAGATGAACTCCTGAGGTGGAGATGAACTCCTAAGGGAGTTCTTCGGAGGTGTGGCCTTATTCGAGGAGTTGGTGGAGTTGGCCAGAGGTGTTATGGAGATGTACGGAGGTGACCAATAGGGGTTGGAATGGGATATGACAGTTGTAGTTGTTCGGATCGTATGAGTCCGAACGGACTGCTTCTTCCGGTACTAGGTGAAAGACGTCCGGGAAGGTGATGCCCGAAGATGGGCCGGCGATAGGAGAACGGGGTGGAGATGCCGGAGGTGGAAGGCTAGTCCTCCCTGCGATCACGTACTTGTAGATGTCGGAGATCCGGTAATAGGGCACTACCAGAGTGCGGGGTCAATGGGATCGCGTAAGCGGCCTATCAATAACCTACTTGGTTCTTGCTATCAAGATGGTGTGGTGATAAGGTGGGGTCCCAATGAGAGTAGCTAAGTCTCGACGGTTAGTGTAGTCTTGTTCTAATGAAACGACCAAACCCACCAAAGGGTCTAGTGTTTGGAATAAGAGCACTAGGGAGCGAGCACTGTTGGTAGTTCTGGGAAAACTCCAAGAGAACAAGACTGGGAAGTCTTGCTCTCTGGTTTATAGCATTTATACTACTAGTACAAGTACACGGACCATGCAGTGCTTATCTAGAAGTACTATACTAAGATATAAGCTGGTATAACGGGGTAACATGAGGCAAACATGAGTCAGAAGGTAATTGGAAGATAAGGATTCCTTTGGGGCATGTGGGGCATGAGGTTTGGCAAACGGGTTCGACATGTTCGGCGGATAGGGGCTATTGTTTGCGAGTTGAATAACTAGTGAACTAGCACTATAGAGAAAAAGGTTTGGCAAAATGTTCGGCGGGTTCTAGTGCATGTGTAACAAATCCCATGCCCCGAACGAATTTCCAGTGTGGTTCGTGTGCGAGAGGCTTTGTGAGTATGTCCACTACCATGTCCTTGGTGGAGATATACTGAACTGTTGCTTCTCCTTTTCCAACTAGGTCATCCCGAACGAAGTGGTATTTTCGTTGAATGTGTTTGGTCCGCGCTCGGAATTGCGGGTCGCAACATAGGATAATGGCTGCTTGATTGTCGCAGAACAACTCCGTGGGGCCTTTTTGGGGATGTCCGATCTCATCGAAGAAGGTTTGGAGCCAGGCAACATGTTGTCCGGCATTGCTGAGTCCAATGTACTCCGATTCTGTAGTGGAGAGAGCTACCATACTCTACTGTTTACTAGACCAGGAGATGGCTCCGCGATTGCTGATAAAGACGAAACCGGACATGGATCGTGAGTTGTCTGAGTCCTGAGACCATCCTGCATCAGAGTATCCCTGGAAGTCCATGTCTGTGGAGAGCTCCGTTCCATCAAAGCGGAGTTCCATGTCTTTGGTGGCCTGGATATATCGGAGCACGCATTTTGCTGCTTCCCAGTGGATACCTTTGGGTTTCGCACTGAAATGGCTGAGCGCGCCTACAGCATAGGCGATGTCTGGACGAGTTCTGAGCATGAGGTACATTAGAACCCTATGACTGTGAGGTAGGAAACTTGTTTTCCTTCGATGGTCATCTCCGGTATGGTCCGGTTATCCTCTGGGTCAGTCGCGGACAATTGGAAGTTGTGTGCCATGGGGGTCCATGTTGGCTTGCAGGTAGACATCCCAGTGCGTGCCAGGACAGTTCGGGAGTACTGTGATTGGGATAAGGAGATGGTCCGGAGTTTCCTGTCCCGTTTGAGTTCAATTCCGAGTATGAACTTTGCTTCTCCGAGGTCTCGCATTTTAAAGGCAGCAGAGAGTTTGGCTTTTACGGAGTTCATGAATTTTCGGGTGGTGGCAGCTAGGAGGAGGTCGTCGACATAGACAACCAGGAAACAGAGTTGGCCATCCTTTCGGAATACATACAGGCATGTCTCTGCATCTAAATGGAAGAAACCAAGTTCTCTGAGTTTGCGGTCCAGGGTTCTGTTCCAAGTCTGACCAGCCTGTTTTAGTCTGTACAAAGATTGTCGGAGTTTCCAGCAATATCCGGGTTGGATTGGAACGCCTGTCAGAGGTGACATATATAAGTCCTCCTGCAGTTCTCCGTTTAGGTATGCTGTAGACACATCCATTTGGTCTAGTTCTAGGTCATGTTTGGCAGCTAGTGTGATTAGGGTTCAGACAGAGTCGAGGTTTGCGACCGGAGCAAAGACCTCTTGATAATCAACTCCTTCCTTTTGTGTGAAGCCGTGTGCGACAATTCAGAGTTTGTAGCGTTCTACGTTTCCGGTCTGATCCCGTTTGATTCAGAACACGGGCTTGGAGGTGATCGGAGTTACTCCTTCCGGAACGAGTACGGTCTCGTAGACGTGATTGGAGTTTAGGCTCAGGAGTTCCTCCTCTAAGGCGGATTTCCACAGGTCTTTGTCTGGACCGGAGAGTGCTTCTTTTAGAGTGGTCGGAAGTGGTTGTTCGGAGGACGAGTTTGCAGACCCGGCAAATATGAAATCCTCTATGGAGACCATAAATGCACCAGGGATTTCTGGATCATCATCTGGGGGGTCTGCAGGTTGTTCCGGAGCTTCCTCCTTGCGGTTTGCTCGCCTTTCAGCTTCCTCCTGTAGGGCACGGTCATACTCTTTGTTTTTATTTGCCGCTTGCTGTTGTCTGTTGCTTTGTCATATGGGTGGCGGAGCAGGAGGTGCGGCCGGAATGGCAACCGGAGGGGGAATCGGAGCTGGAGCTGGAGGTGGCCCAGGATCTGGAACAGGAATTTCATGTAATCAGAGTTGGTCCAGGCGTTCAGCGAGTTCCTCAATGCCAGGACTGTTAGGACGTTCAACTGGAACTCCCACTGGTTCAAGGTGGGGTCGACGTTTATCATCGTCGATGTCTGGCTCCGGAAATAAGCCCTTCCACTGTCCCTCAACAGCAGAGGCTTTCCAAGGAGCGGATTCAGCATCGGAGATAGTTCCGGATTTGTCGAAAGTGACATGACGGTGTCGTTCTTACAGGATATAGAGTGCTAGATTTGCTAGGGGAAAATCCTATGCAATCAATCCTCCAGGCCCAATCTAGTTATAAGCTGGTGATAGGACAACTCTATCTACCAGATCAAACAGAAGATAGTATATATATAAAAAAGGGGAAAACTTGTCTACTGAATGAGTAGGAAACTTAACTCATTGGATCCCTGGTTGTTCTTCCTTTCCTGATGGTTAGTCAAGGGTAAAAGGGTTGGCTTCGTTCCTAGCTAATATGGGTTCTTAAGAAAATAAGGAATATGTAGACTATTCCTATTGTTACTGGCTAACGGGTTGCTAGAGTTACTAGCGATAGATACGTACTTGACAAAATATCACCGGGTCCGAAGTCTGGAGACTCCTCCGGACATGGGGACTCATAACAGACTTGTCCCATCTCCGGAGTTCACATCTTTGAGACTCCGGAGCGCGTATGTATCACTATATTGTGTGGCGCGATCCTTATGCTTACCCTACTAATTGAGGTACGAGTGTCCCTTTACCATACACTATATAAACCCTCCACTTCATACTATAGCACCTCAGTCGTTTCTGTCCTCTTTGGCATCGACTGAGCTCCGGTCTACTCCGGTCTTCACTAGCTCCGCTCCGCTCCAGACCTCCGGACTAGTCAGTCTTGCCTTCGGACACTGTTAGGTTATGAGCCCTGTTAGCGCAAGCTAAATCAGACAAGCTCGAAACGACTCAACACTCGCGCACCCCTCAGCGCACGCCTTACCGTTCTTTCGAAACGAACTCCGGCTACCAGCCATCTGACACCTGTCAGAAAATAAATCTTCTTCTGTCAACTCTATCCGACCCTGTCACTCAAACATGACATCGGATACCATCCGAAATGACGAAATCCTAACGGGACCCGAAACCTTCCCCCTGTGGAAAGTAAAGGTTACCCGAAAACTCCGCACAAACAAAGTACATGGAGTTGTCATTGGAACATATGTAAAACCAATCCTCGCAACCGGAGTATCAGCTTCAGACATCCGTGAATGGTCGGAAAGTGATGAAAAAGCCCACGGCATCATACAGGAACGCCTCTCCGACGCTCTCCTACTCAAGACGGAGTCCTGTACCTCCGCAAAAGAACTTTGGGAAAAACTCCTATCGCTCCTAGACACTCCGAGTGTCTCCTCCGCGTTCTACATTTTTCAGCAACTCTTCAACGTGAGCTGGGATGGCAACTCCGAAGTATCAGAGCACATTGCTTCACTCCGCACCTCTGAATCTCGGCTCGCCAGCATGAAATTCGCCGTCGACTCCAAAGTCATGGTGTTCATCCTTCTCAACTCCCTCCCGAAGTCTCCGGCATGGGAACTGTTCAAATCCTCCCTCATCAACACTGTGGAGGACAACAAATTAACCTTTGACGCTGTAGAAACTCGGATCGTTACAGAGGACACCCGCCTCCGATCAGCCGGACACTCGGAGTCTGCCATGAAGGTCTCCGGAGCACAACGGACACGACCCCCGAACGCCTCTGCCTGGTGTGAACACCACCTCTCCCCCACGCACAACTCCGGAGATTGCTACCAGTATATAGCATGGGTCGAGGAATTGAGAAAGGGAGGTTTTAAACGGCTGAGAAAAGGAAAGGAAAAGGCAAATCCAGCGGAAGGAACTCCGGATACTCCGGACTCCGCACACGTAGCCAGTGCAAATGTATCGCAGTCCCTAATCAAACGCATTCAGGCCTACTCGTCGTCTGAGCAAAGCGATAGTGGGAGAAACACACTAATCATTGACTCCGGAGCGTCGTCTCACATGGTTCCTCACCGATCCTGGTTCCAAACATACCACCCACTGAACCCGCCACGTCCGGTAACCCTCGGAGACAACTCCAAAGCACATGCCATAGGAATCGGAACGGTACCCCTCGTATCACAAGTCTCTGGACAAACCTATGAAGTGGTGTTATCCGATGTCCTACTCATTCCAAAGTTCCACCTTTCGCTCATCTCCGTAAACCGGCTCGCCTCCAAAGGCCTTTCCGTCACTTTTCCAGCAAAGTCTGATGCATGCTACATCCGAAAGGATCGGAACACCATCCTTGTCGCCAAGCATAGGAACGGTCTGTACCATGCAAAGGTTACTCCGAGTATTCAGAAGGAGGCTGCTCACGCAACTGTTGATGTCAACCTCCTCCACCGCCGAATGGGCCACATCCCTGTTGACCGTATTCAGAGCATGGTCAACTCCGGTCAACTCCGAGGCATTGACACCCTTACTGGAACGCCCACATTCTGTGAAGCGTGCACACTCGGAAAGATGAAGAAACTCCCTTTCCGACCTAAGGAGGAGCCTCGGACTACTCGCCCACTGGAACTGATACACACGGACGCCGGAGGTCCCATAACTCCGAGATCACGCGAAGGGTACAGATTCTGGCTAGTCATTGTCGACGACTTCAGCTGTTTCCCCTGGATCTACTTCATGAAACACAAAAATGAAGCTCTCCAGATCTACAACCAATGGAAATCAGATGTGCAAACCCTCCTCCGGTCAGAAATTGGACAAGAGGACTTCTCCGAATCCTACACGAAATTCGTCCGGAGTGACGGAGGAACAGAATACACCAACAAGGCATTCTGAGACCAACTCCGAATTGATGGCACAATCCACGAGACATCTGCTCCCTACACTCCGGAGCAAAATGGTCTGGCCGAACGAATGAATCAAACATTGGCCACACTGGCAAACACCATGTTGGAGGAGTCAAAGCTCCCGAAATCCTTCTGGGTTGATGCCATGTCCACCGCTGCTTACATCTCCGCACGCAGTCCAACCTCCGGACTTGCTGGAAAAGTACCCTATCAAATTTTCTTCAATCGCCAAGTCGATCCGACTCTCTTCCGCCCCTTTGGGTGTCCCGCCTATGCACACACGCCAAAGGAGCAGCGGGGGGGAAAATTCCGATCGCATGGAAAGAAATGTATCATGATTGGGTACACTCATGGGCAACAAGCCTACAAACTCCTTGACATTGAACGCCGGACCATCATCTCCAGCCGTCATGTCACCTTCAATGAATCCGGAACCATCTCCGATGCTGAATCCGCTCCTTGGAAAGCCTCCGCTGTTGAGGGACAGTGGGAGGGCTTATTTCCGGAGCCGGACATCGATGATGATAAACGTCGACCCCACCTTGAACCAGTGGGAGTTCCAGAACGTCCTAACAGTCCCGGCATCGAGGAACTCGCCGAACGCCTGGACCAACTCCGATTACATGAAATTCCTGCTCCTGTTCCAGATCCTGGGCCACCCCCAGCTCCAGCTCCGATTCCCCCTCCGGTTGCCATTCCGGCCGCACCTCCTGCTCCGCCACCCATACGACGAAGCAACAGACAACGGCAAGCGGCAAATAAAACAAAGAGTATGACCGCGCCCTACAGGAGGAAGCCGAAAGGCGAGCAAACCGCAAGGAGGAAGCTCCGGAACAACCTGCGGAGCCCCCAGATGACGATCCAGAAATCCCTGGTGCATTTATGGCCTCCATAGAGGATTTCATATTTGCCGGGTCTGCAAACTCGTCCTCCAAACAACCACTCCCGAACACTCTAAAAGAAGCCTTCTCCGGTCCAGACAAAGACCTGTGGAAGTCCGCCTTAGAGGAGGAACTCCTAAGCCTCAACTCCAACCATGTCTATGAGACCGTACTCGTTCCGAAAGGAGTAACTCCGATCACCTCCAAACCCGTGTTCCGAATCAAACGGGATCAAACCGGAAACATAGAACGCTACAAACTCCGAATTGTCGCGCGCGGCTTCACACAAAAGGAAGGAGTTGATTATCAAGAGGTCTTTGCTCCGGTCGCAAACCTTGACTCCGTCCGAACACTAATTGCACTAGCCGCCAAACATGACCTAGAATTAGACCAAATGGATGTGTCTACAGCATACCTAAACGGAGAACTGCAGGAGGACTTATATATGTCACCTCCGACAGGTGTTCCAATCCAACCCGGATATTGCTGGAAACTCCGACGATCTTTGTACGGACTAAAACAGGCTGGTCGGACTTGGAACAAAACCCTAGACCGCAAACTCGGAGAACTTGGTTTCTTCCGCTTAGATGCAGAGACATGCCTGTATGTATTCCGAAAGGATGGCCAACTCTGTTTCCTGGTCGTCTACGTCGACGACCTCCTCCTAGCTGCCACCACCCGAAAGTTCATGAACTCCGTAAAAGCCAAACTCTCCGCCGCCTTTAAAATGCGAGACCTCGGAGAAGCAAAGTTCATACTCGGAATTGAACTCAAATGGGACAGGAAACTCCGGACCATCTCCTTATCCCAATCACAGTACTCCCGAACTGTCCTGGCACGCACTGGGATGTCCACCTGCAAGCCAACATGGACCCCCATGGCACACAACTTCCAATTGTCCGCGACTGACCCAGAGGATAACCGGACCATACCGGAGATGACCATCGAAGGAAAACAAGTTTCCTACCTCACAGTCATAGGGTCACTAATGTACCTCATGCTCGGAACTCGTCCGGACATCGCTTATGCTGTAGGCGCGCTCAGCCGTTTCAGTGCGAAACCCAAAGGTATCCACTGGGAAGCAGCAAAACGCATGCTCCGATATATCCAGGCCACCAAAGACATGGAACTCCGCTTTGATGGAACGGAACTCTCCACAGACATGGACTTCCATGGATACTCCGATGCAGGATGGTCTCAGGACCCAGACAACTCACGATCCACGTCCGGTTTCGTCTTTATCAGCAATCGCGGAGCCATCTCCTGGTCTAGTAAACAGCAGAGTATGGTAGCTCTCTCCACTACAGAATCGGAGTACATCGGACTCAGCAATGCCGGACAACATGTTGCCTGGCTCCGAACCTTCTTTGATGAGATCGGACATCCTCAAAAGGGCCCCACGGAGTTGTTCTGCGACAATCAAGCAGCCATTATCCTATGTTGCGACCCGCAATTCCGAGCGCGGACCAAACACATCCAACGAAAATACCACTTCATTCGGGATGACCTAGTTGGAAAAGGAGAAGCAACAGTTCGGTATATCTCCACCAAGGACATGGTAGCGGACATACTCACAAAGCCTCTCGCAAATGAACCACACTGGAAATTCGTTCGGGGCATGGGGTTAAGGTTACACTCGAGTGGGAGTGACAAAATATCACCGGGTCCGAAGTCCGGAGACTCCTCCGGACATGGGGACTCATAACAGACTTGTCCCATCTCCGGAGTTCACATCTTTGAGACTCCGGAGCGCGTATGTATCACTATATTGTGTGGCGCGATCCTTATGCTTACCCTACTAATTGAGGTACGAGTGTCCCTTTACCATACACTATATAAACCCTCCACTTCATACTATAGCACCTCAGTCATTTCTGTCCTCTTTGGCATCGACTGAGCTCCGGTCTACTCCGGTCTTCGCTAGCTCCGCTCCGGACCTCCGGACTAGTCAGTCTTGCCTTCGGACTCTGTTAGTACTGAATCGTATTCTAGTTGTGTAAGGATTCTTAAAGCTAATGGTTTAGCTGTTAAGGGTGTGAATAGACTACCTTATATAGTAGTCTATGGGTGTGCTAATATGAGTTGTTTGGTTATGTGTACCAAATTATAGGCTTTGCCGTGTATATACGCCTATTTGAAGAGTAGCTAGATTCCTGGGAATCTGTGGTGGCTGTGTATGATGTAATGTGTAGGATATTTCCTAAAGGGGTCACTCAGTTCTCACACAATATGGGTTGTTTACAACCTTATTTATTGGGAAACTGGAGTGGAATGTATGTCAGCAAGATCTCTGTGTGTAGCAGGTACTAAGTATTTCTAAACTAGATTTGCTTAGGTTACAGTTGGCAGTGTATTTGCCCACTTAGTAATAGCTTAGGTAAGAGTAGCTGTGTTAGCTGCCTCTTTTGGTAGTGTTTTCTGCTAAGTACTAGCTACCAAGTATGTAGAGATTTAGAACTCTAAGGATCACTTGGGACTTTCTTAGATTCTGAGATACCAGATATGAGATCCTCTGATAAGATAATCAGATAATGGGATATTCAGATATGATCTCACTGCAAAATTCCACTCCTTATATACCTTTTTTACATGTGGCTATGCTCCTACATTTAGCAGCTTTGAGGCTATGTTCTGAGTCATTTTGCTTGCCATGAATGAATATGATTGGATGGGTAGAATATGACTAGGAATAGTGGTGGCAAGACTGACTTGACATGACTCATGTGTGACTCATGTTGACTCAGGTATGCCTATGCTATGAGCTTCAACACTCATGACTCATGTTGAGTCAGTATGACTTGTGTTGACTCAGTATGATGTTACGCTTGGACCGGGTAGGTACGAGCGTAGCCCTTGTGAAGCGAAGAATGAGGAGAGCATCGACTCAGAAGCACGACGAGGTCTTATAGAAGTAACGTCCTTCAGAGTAGGACGAAGACTACAAGGGATCAAGGAGCTCATGGGGTCGTCCACATGAGGTTCAAGGATTCAAGGAAGTTGGGCTGATTACCAACGGTTCAAATGGGGACCACAAGAGCGATAGATTGTACAAGGTATAAGAATACAAGGGAGCTCAAGAGTAAAGAAAGTACATGGGGCGATAAACGACGGTTTATATACTATATGGAAGAGAAGTTAAGGGTAGGCATAGAATGCGAAGGAAAGAGATAGAATGTGGAGGAAGGTGTACGATGACTAAACAAGTGGAGTACCGTCGGGACGCCAACGGAAAGGAACTGGAGATAAAGGGAAGTCATCATAGAAAAGGAATAGTGTTCACAGTGCGTGTAGTACAAGATAAGCGATAAGAGAAAAGAAAAGATAAAGTCGTAACATTACCCCCCTACTAGATCCGAGACATCGTCGAAGGACTAATAGAGACTAGAGTATGAAGTGCCAGGGGAGCCAGTGATGTTGGTGTAACCGTCCTCGGTGATGGGATCATCGTACTGCGCATCATCAAAATAGTCTGGGGATGGAGCAGAAGCACGCGGAGGAGGCACTGGAAGTACTCGGCGAGTACCGGAGGAACGAGCGGATTGGTAAGACCAATGGGAGGAGGAACCTTGAGAGGAACCAGAAGAAGACGACGAAGACTGTTGTGGGGGAGAACGTCTCTTTGTAGAGGAAGGAATAGGGTGACGAGAGGGGCCATCAGACAGACGGCTAGCTAAGGTGCCACGAGTACGAGTAGGGCCGACAGTAGAGAGTCGGTTCGCAAGGGAAGGACGATGGGTGGCCATATGGCAGGAGTGCTGGTCATGTCCAGGAGCCCATTGGCGACAGCCAGTGATAGGGCACATGTAGAAGGGACAGTTGCGGCATACGTGTCCGATGTGATGGCATTGGTAACAGGTGTGGGCATAGCTTGGGTGAGAGGGGAGGAGAGGTTGACGTTCCAAGGCCCCCAAGAAGGGGGTGTTCCAGTTGTTATGGGCTTGTTCAGCGCGATCTAAGGCAACGACTTCTTCGGGAGAAAGAGGGGAAGACGATGCGGATGGAGTAGATGCGGGGGTATTGATCGCGGTGAGAGCGGGGTGTACGAGGGGAATAGTCTGGGCAGAAGCTATTCGTTCTACTGCAAGTTCCAGGGTATAGCGGTCAATATCGTTGATGAATTCGCTGAACTCCATCTGGTACATCACTTGATGGAGGTTGGCGAGAATGTACACTTGGGAGGAAGCGACCCATTGTCTATCAAGCTCTGGAGTATTGAACGCGGTGAAGTTGTTGGTGACGAGGGAGAGTCTCTGAGTCTGCTGGTATGCCCGATAAAGGCCGAGGAAGGTGGAGTTCATGTCCATGTGGGCTTCAAGGGAGATAGTGAAACGAGAATCTAAGATATAATTGGAAAGGGTTCGTACGTATCGGGGAGAGGGAGTATCGGGTCTCCCATTATTGGCGTAGAGGGGAAGGTTTACTGTGAGGATGGGACGAGGTTCGGGAGCGGTTTCATCAGGTACAAGAAGAGGGGGATGGAAGACGACAGGGAAGGTAGGAACAGGAGCAGGAAGAGTTAATGGTTCATCGATGGTTGCGGTTCCAGGGATGTTGGATGGGTAGTAGGTAATGGAGGAGGAGTTCCATCCGGGTTCAGCGACGGTGGAAGAGGGAGATGCGGGTGCAGACGAGACAGAGAGGGAAGATTCAGTGGAGATTGAAAGTTGTTTGAAAGACATAGTGATTGCTGGAAAGGATCTAGGAGGAGAAAACAGAGGGATGGAGTTTCTTATAGTCCTGGAGAGCGGTCTTGGAATGTTTTAAGTTCCGTTCTGGGATCCAGGAATCTTCTTCGGCGGAGTATCCTTTCCAGCGGATAAGGAACATGCGGCTTTTCGGGGTTCCGCGGTGGCGTATGATCGTATCAATCTCGTATTCCTCTTCTCCGTCGATAAGGTCAGGTGGAGGAGAAGGGAAGTTCTTCCCATGGACGGCGTTCTCGCGATAAGGAGATAAGAGAGAAGCATGGAAGACGGGGTGGATCTTCCAGACTTTCGGTAAGCGGAGTTGGTACGTGATGGGAGATAGGACTTTGGTGATTACGAAGGGTCCTTCACGTTTCGGGGCGAACTTTGGATTGATGATGGAGCAGCGGAGATTCCTGGCTTCGAGCCAGACCTTGTCTCCGAGGGTGAAGGGAGTGAATCCTCGGTTGTTCCGAGAAGTCATGACTTGTCGAGCGAGTTCGTGAGAAGCTAATGCTTCTTCTCGGGCAGCGGAGAGGTCTTTGAGGCGGGTATTGATTGCGGGAAGGGAAGATTCGGCAAGTACCGAGGGAAGAGCACGGGGTTCATATCCCATCATGAGATAGAATGGAGATTTACTGGTGACGGAGTGAGGGCGGTGGTTGTGAGCGAATTCTGCGTGGGAGATTTTATCGGCCCATGAGGAGGGGTTACTGCCACAGAAGATACAAAGGTACGTTTCAACCTCTTGGTTGACTCGTTCTGTTTCTCCATCAGATTGGGGGTGATATGCGGTGGAGAGGGAGATGTCATAGTTCAGGAGTCGTCCTAGCTCTCGAGCGAAGGAGGATGCGAACTGAGGACCACGATCGGAGATAATTTTGTCATAGAGGCCGAAGCAGAGGTAGACCTTGTGGAAGAAAAGGGAAGCGACGCCTTCGGCAGTAATAGTCTTCTTCGTGGGACAAAGAATTACCCCCTTAGTAAGGCCGTGGTCCACCACGACTAGAAGAGAATCAAATGAAGAAGAAGTGGAAGCGGGGAGATCCGTGATGAGATCACAGGAGACCTGCTGGAATGGGTGTGTGCAGGATGACTTGATCGGGGTGAGAGGAGGGACGGTAGGGTGCGTGTTCGACTTGTTCTGCTGACAAATAGAACACCCTTTGATGTACTTCCGGACATATTGTGCGAGTCCGGGCCACCAGAATTCAGCTGCAACAAGCTGGCAAGTCTTTAGGTAACCAGGGTGACCGGTAGACTCATGGTCATGGCATCGTTCGAGGATGGAGTGGTGGAGGGTTTCATTGGGGGGTACGTAAACACGGCCTTTGTACGTAAGGACGCCCTCAGAGTGCTGCCAATCTGAGAGGCGGGAGCGGAAGGCGGGAGGAATAGTTCCATCAAGCGCCTGGAGTGCCTGAAGGACAAGCGGGTCAGAGGCTGAGGAAGAGGAGATATGGTGGGCCAATGTGGAGTCGATGAGGCGGACAAACATGGATGGGGAAAGAAGGGTGGCACCCTTATTCTCATCGGAGTCTGTAGGGACAAAGTCTTGTCGACGTGATAGGGCATCCAGTCTGGAGAGTAGGGAACCAGGAACGTGGATCATCTTAAGATCGAAGTCCACTAAATCTAATAGCCAGCAGGCTTGGCGACGGTTAAGGTCCTTGGGTTGACGGAAGTAGGTGAGGTTCTTGTGATCGGTGAAGACTTGAACCGGGAAGGAAGCTCCATGGAGATAGTGTCTCCAAGCCTTAAGAGCGCGGATTGTTGAAAGGACACATACTTGATGTCACGTGACCTGCTTAAGTAATCAGTAAATAGTAGTATATAAGACTCTGCTGAGTATGAAATACAACAGAACTCTCTTGATCCCTTACCGCTATCATTTCTGAGTACCCTCTCTCCAAAGGTAAGGCCCCATGGGCAGTTTCCCTGTACCTGGTGTTTACATCGGGTACACGCTATTGCAACAGGTTATGAGCCCCGCAGCTCTGACTGAGCGGCTTGTCCGCTCGTCATCTGCACATGGGCGAATGCCTTTGGACATCGGCCATCTTGAGCGGAAACGCCAGACACCCTGGTAGTGCGGCAACGCCCTGGGGTAACAGCCATCAGACTACAGATGTAGGGGGTCGCTATGACCCTACATTCTGGAAGCTCTGACTGTTCAGCAATGCGGTTTTCCCCCGCTCCCTTCATTGGTAACTAATGCTGACACGTCATCCTTTCAGATCCTACTATCGACATGTCTACCTCCACCCTTACTTCCATCCCCAAGATGAACGGCACCAACTACAAGTGTTGGGCCCAGGACATGGAGTCCTACATCCACGCCTCCGGATCCTGGCAGAAGGCCATGATGAAGCAACGTCCGCTCGCCGCTGGTACAGCGGCTACCACCGCCGAGGAAGAAGCAATGGACAAATGGGACGAGAACGACGACAGGGCCCTTGGGGCCATCTGTTACGATCGCTAGTCCACACGTGGACTTAGCAACAACCATTTCTTATTTATTTCCCTTACACGCGTTCGACACGCCTTCTATGCATCTCCGCCTCACCGCTTCTATGCACACATGCCTATTTCATTACCCACATCCATGCTTCTCGATCACATTGCATACACGTTGCAACCTCATGCTTAACATGCATACGACGCATGTTCCACTTCTAACACGCACAAGCTGCATGCTGGCACAGCTATACATGCTTACGACGCATGTCCGCTACATGCACTTACCTCATGTTCTCCAATACTTACCTTATGTAGTAGTAGCACTGCTTGGTCCGTGCACTCTTGTATTTAGTATATAAACCCCAATGCCATGCCCGGAGAACACTAGTCTTGTTCTCTTGGTCTTTCCCCCTAAAGGATTACCAGCTCCTGACTCACTGCGTCTTCAGTCCTCTGTTCCCTTTGCAGGCAACCTATAGATACATTTAGGCTTCTCTTAACTGAGAGTCCTTTAAGGGTTGTTTCACCATCCGTCTCCGCCTTGAACCCCACATCGGTTCCCGCTTCGCCGGCAACGTTACTGCCAAGTCCCTCTGGGACTCCCTTAAGCAGCAATATAATGCCGCCTCTCTCGCCTCCGCCTACACGGAGTGGAAGAACATGTTGGGGATTACCTTCCCCGACAACCAGCACCCTGGCCCAGCCTTCTCAAAGCTGAACGCCAGCTTCTCCCTCCTCAAGGAACTTCAGCACAAGGTTCCCGACAACCTCAAGGCGCTAATCACGGTCGCCAAGTTGTCCAAGTATGCGGAAACGCTACACGCGCAGCTCAACGCTGCCATCGATCTGGCCCCCACTACCGCCTCTCCCAACAAGGTCCTAACCATGGCCGAGTTGGAGACCACACTCACCGCTGCATGGCAGCACTACCTCACCCGCTGTAAGCCGCAGCAAGCGCAGGTGAATAAGATCACCAACGTGCGTCGCCAGAAGGGCGACCCCCAGTTCCAGCAGCAGCAAAAGCAGCCAGACGCCTCCTCCTCTGATAAGAAGGACGAGGATAAGGGGAAGAAGAAGCAGCATCGAGGAAAGAGGTTCGATGATGGGGAGAAGAAGCGGAAGGACTGCGCCAACACGGCCACGGAACAATCCTCCGCCTTGTTCGCCTTTGCAAACTTCATCCATGAGCCCGCTGTTTACAGCCCCGCCTCCATGGAGTTCTCCTCTCCGGTCCCTGACCCGTGCACACTCCCGGTATCCAGTATCCCGGTCCCCCCGCCTTCCCGCAGGTCCTTGAGACCATCCACCTCGCCCGCCGGATTGGGGCCACCCCCACTCCACAAGTGATCCGTACACTTGAGCCGGTTGCCACACGCCGCCACAAGTGCGTCCACTCCTCCTTCCTGGAGATGGGCCCCTTCGGCGAACCCTCCTCCATCACCCTCCTTGAACGCATCGAGGAAACCCCTCAAGTCTTCCGTCCGCTTGACAGCGACGATGACTATGACAGGTATTTGGACCCCGAAACCAATGGTGGTGACATTGAGGAAGATGCTGTGAGCTTGGGGGATCCAATGGCGATCGATCCGGACATCGAACACTTTATGGAGTATTCGGTCAAACAGCAAGTCCCTACGTTCCTCTGTCCACGTCTCTCAGGTACTGATGTGCGGATTTCTTCGCCACAGATAGTATGTAGCTTCTCCGCGCGTACACCTGTAGTAGATAAATTGGACAATATCACTACTTCTGTACCTTTCTCCATGTGTGATCGCTGTAAGCCATCCTCTAAGGGAAAGGAAAAGGAACACAGTCATTGTATGCCACCCGACATGTGGCTCCTTGACTCTGGGGCTTCATCCCACTATGCCAGTGATCTCGACGACCTGATCGAGTATGAAGAATTCAGTGACCCCACCTACTCTCAAACGGCCAATGGCCGAGCAAAAATCCTAGGAAAAGGAACCGCAGTTGTGGAGTTCCAAGGAAGACTTGTGTGGTTATCGCCAGTCATTTACATGCCATCATGCTCTGTAAAGCTCATTTCAATGGGCACCTTACTAGTCGATCAATGCATGACACTTAAAACCCATCCCCGCACCATAGACATTTATGACAAATGTTCTAATCATCTGGTACTTAGTTTCCACTCACATGGCGACACAATGTACTGGATTCGTGCACCAGTAGTTCATCCCAAGGCAGACCTTGCATCATTGACCCTTGTGGACTATGAACTTCTCCACCGCCGATTAGGCCACCCTTCGCGTGACGTACTCCGCGCTGCAAAGAAGCACATTAAGGACTTCCCGGACGTTGAAATTCCGTCCAACCCTCCTATCTGCCCTGGCTGTGAGCTGGGCAAACAACACAACCGTACTTTTCCTCATAGCGAGAAGCGCGCAAGCGCCCCCTTTGAATTAATTCATTCTGACCTCAAGTCGTTTGAAATCGAGTCGTACCACAAGTACAAGTATGCTGTCGTCTTTTATGATGACTTTACATCTATGGCTTGGGTAGTCCTTATTAAAACAAAGGACCAAACGCTTAAAGCGACCAAGCAATTCCACGCCTATGTGCGAACTCAGTTCAATGCCGTCGTAAAACACTGGCGCTCTGATGCTGGAGGAGAATATACCTCCAAAGCTTTCACTGAGTATATGCGCGATAATGGCATAAACATCCAACAATCCGCCCCTTACGCTCACCAACAAAATGGGCGCGCGGAACGCTTCATCTGTACTCTTATGGACAAAGCACAACCCATGCGACTGCAGGCTTGCCTGCCCGATTCCTACTGGGAGTTTGCGGTACTCCATGCACTTCACATGTATAATCGCACCCCTTCCGCTCAGCTCAACTGGAAAACGCCATCCGAGATGCTTACTGGCCAAAAACCTATTTTATCGCATCTTCGGGTATTCGGCTGTGGTGCTTATGTGCACATTCCAGTCGAGACTCGCAAAGGTAAACTGCAACCTAAATCACAGCTGATGATCTACCTTGGTGTCTCCACCGGTAGTGATTCAAACTACCTCTTCATGCGCCCTAACAATGTGCTACACACTTCAGCGCACGCCGTCTTTGATGAGAATCTGTTCCCCAGATGCTCCAAGGCAGCGCCTCACCGGCCAGTTAACCACCCGCCGCGTTCTCACTCACATGATGACGATTCGTCCGATTCATCTGGGGATGATGACAAGTCTGATGTGGATCTCGCTCCTCGACCCCCCACCCCTCGTCAACAGGCCCCCCGGCCTCCCACTCCACCTCCGGCAGCACCGGCACCCCCGGTTACACCTCCTCACCGTCCGCCTCCGCCTCCACCTGCTCGCCCAGCGCGCCCACAACGGGAACGCCACGCACCTCTCAGACCCGGAAACATATATGGAGAGCGCCGCGGCCCGGTCAAGCAGCTTCGCGACATCGAACGCACCGCTGATTGGCGCAGATTGGTTGGAGAAGCACAGGCTGGACCTTCGGATTCACCCGTGATCCCTGGCGGTATGCCTCCGTCGGAAGATGATGTTGAACGCATAACCAGGGAAGGGGGAGACGCATTGGTTTCATACCTCTGCAGCCGTGCATTTCCGATCGGACATGAACAGTCCAACGTGAATTACCGGGAATGGACCTACCGCGACATTTTAAAGTTGCCCCTAGATGAACAAACCTTATGGCGCAAAGCCTGCCACGATGAGCTACAAATGCTCAAAGATCGCAAGGTCTATGAAATCGTGGATCGACCCGCACACAGAAAGGTTATTAAAAACCGATGGGTCTTTGATGTTAAAACCGATGGAAGAAAGAAAGCCCGGCTTGTAGCCAAAGGGTTCTCCCAAGTAGAAGGGATTGACTTTGATCAAATATTCTCTCCTGTCGTACGCTTTGAGACAGTGCGGTGCATGCTCGCCCTCTCAGCAACAGAGAACTGGTACATCACCGGTCTCGACGTCCGATCCGCCTATCTATACGGCAAACTGGACGAAGAACTATACATGGACTTCCCTGAAGGCTTTATGCCCGCTCATCTCAAGGGAAAAGTCTTAAAGTTACTACGCGCACTATATGGCCTTAAGCAAGCCGGACTAGCTTGGTGGCGCGAACTTGACCACTCCATGAAAGAACTTGGCTTCACATGCATCAAATCAGACGCTGGTCTATTCATCTATCGCAAAGGAAAAGAACTTGTCCTAGTGATTGTCTACGTAGACGACACCATTTTCTGCGGCCCCAACAAACCTTTTGTAGACAAGGTTAAAGCTGCTTTTATGAAGAAGTGGGACTGTCGTGACTTAGGAGAAACACGCGAATTCCTAAGAATGAACATATGTTGAGACAGTCAAACCATTAAGATCGACCAGCGAGAATACCTCGACAAAGTCATAGAGCGATGCGGTATGACTAACGCAAAAATCGCCAACACCCCTCTCCCTCAGGGTTATTACCCAGAGAAGAATGATTCACCTGTCAACCCGGAACTTCGGATGTGATTCCAAACAGTGATTGGATCACTACTGTACCTCATGATCGGTACAAGACCTAACATTGCATATGCGGTTACCCAACTTGCCCGCATGTCTGCAAACCCATCAGTAGAGCACCTTAACAAGGCTCTATACATATGCCGGTACCTTCTAGGTACCCGAGATTACTCTCTTGTTTACAATGGCAAATCCGGTAAAGGTATCATTGCCTGCACCGACTCTGATTGGGGACAAGACAAAGTCACGTCACACTCGCAAACAGGTTTCTACCTGAAATTCGCGGATGGTGTGTTCTTGTGGAACTCACACTTACAAAAGTCCACCGCTCTGTCTTCAACTGAAGCTGAGTACATGGCTTTGAGCGACTGTACACGCCAAGCTATTTGGATACATCAAATGATGCAGGAACTCGGCTATCGCCTTGGACCTATTCCCGTTTGTGGTGACAACCAAGGATCGCTATTTATAGCACAGAATCCTGTTACTGAAAAACGATCCAAACACATCCAGATCCGCTACCACTGTGTATGTGATGCTGTGATGCTATGGAAGCAGGTCGAGCTGCTCTTTATCCCAGGAACCGACAATCCCACGGATATGTTCACAAAGAACCTTGGACATGTCAAGTTCAAGGAGTTTCGCTCCCAGCTCGGTTTGGAATTCAACTCGCCTTAAATGTGCGGACGTTCCTTACATTACTATGTACTTCTCACTTGTTATCTACATATCTACCGTATACCAGACAAGGGGGAGTGTTGAAAGGACACTTACTTGATGTCACGTGACCTGCTTAAGTAATCAGTAAATAGTAGTATATAAGACTCTGCTGAGTCTGAAATACAACAGAACTCTCTTGATCTCTTACCGCTATCATTTCTGAGTACCCTCTCTCCAAAGGTAAGGCCCCATGGGGAGTTTCCCTGTACCTGGTGTTTACATTGGGTACACGCTATTGCAACACGGATGATAGCGAGGAGTTCGCGATCATAGATATCGTAGTTGCGTTCAGCGGGGGAGAAGGATGGGAGAGGTAGGAGCAGGGGTGCCAGTCACCGTTAGTATCAGTTTGGAGGAGAATTGCGCCGGTGGCGTATTTGGAAGCATCAGTGGCAATGGCGAAGGGTTTGGAGTGGTCAGGAAGCCGAAGGACTGGTTCAGCGAGGAAGAGTTCCTTGAGATGGGAGAAGCATCGGTCGCATTCGTCAGACCATTTCCAAGGTTGGTTCTTGTTACAGACTACATTTCTCAATTACATTTCACTACCATTCATTTCCTAATCACTAACACTAGTCCCACTAGTGCACACAAAACACTACCAAAGTATACCATAGTATTCCTTCACTCGCCAAGACCTACCTCATCAGGTCACATGGCTCCCACGCTACTAGTCACATGACCAAGTCACATGATCTTATCTAGGCTATGCACCTCATGGCCACCTCATGGTATACACATTGCATCCTTATGCTTGCCTCATGACTTTCCTCTTGACTCACTTTCCCTTATCCTCCAATAGCATTAACACCTCTTATCTATAGCATCCTCATGGTATCCAGTAACCGTGGTATTAACCTTATTTAGATTCCCACAGCCTTTCCACAGCTTGGTCTGTGCTTGTACTTAGCCCCTATAAATACCCCTATGTTATAGTAGTTAGTCTCTAGTCTAGTTCTCTTGTTGTTTCCCTTCTCTTGTTGTTTCCCCTCTCTTGTTAGTTCCCCTCTATTCTCATGGCTAGCAATCTACTATAGACCCTAGTGGTCTAGTGATTGTACTTGATAACAGAACTACTCATTGCAAGCACGCTAGGATCTACCAGGCAACCTCCAGAACCTCCTATTGTCCTAGATAGGATATTGGGTCGTTACAGTTAGCGACGGTCAAGTAATCTGGGATGAAGCGGCGATAGAAGTTGGCGAAACCAAGGAAGGAGCGGACTTCTTTGGGGGTGGTTGGGGTAGGCCATTTGGAAATCCCATCAAGTTTGACGGGGTCCATAGCAATGCGGCCGGGTTCTACGATCATGCCGAGGTATTCCACCGTTTCAGTGGCAAATTGGCATTTCTCAAGTTTCAAGTGGAGGTCGAGTTCCTTCATGCGCTGGAGAACTCGTTTGGTGCGTTCCTCGTGTGTGGATTTGTCGGGAGAGAAGATGAGGAGGTTGTCCATGTAGATGACGAGCCATCCTTCTGTGATCATATCATGGAAGGAGTCATTCATGAATCATTGGAAGGTGGTGGGGGCATTACAGAGACCGAAGAACATGACAAGGGGTTCGAAGAGACCTTTGTGGGTGATGAAGGCCGACTTCCATTGGTGTCCGTCTTTAATTCGTACGTTGTTGTATCCCCATCGGACATCGAACTTAGTGAAGACTTTCGCGTCTTTGAGCTTGTCGACGAGATCAGAGATGAGCGGAAGTGGGTAAGCATCCCGAACAGTATGTTCGATCAAGTAGCGGTAGTCTTGGCAAGGGCGTAGCTTGCCATCCTTCTTCTTGATGAAGAAGAAGGAGGATGCTTGGGGGGAGTTTGAGGGGCGGATCTTTCCAGCGGCGAGGTTCTCGTCTGGGAAGTCTTCCGTCGCCTTCTGTTCAGCTGGAGAAAGGGGATAGACCTTTCTGATCTTCGGGGAGAAGGAGTCTTTAAGGTTGATCTCGTGGTTGTAAGATTGTGATGGGGGAAGGTGATCGGTGGCTTCTTTGGAGAAGACCGATGCGTAGTCAGAATATTCAGCCAGTAAGGATATTTTGGGCTTGGCTTTCTCGGCGGCAGCAGCGAGTTGCGTGGCGGTGGTTAGCTTGGCGATGACTGGAGAGTTGTTGGGGAGGTAATAGGAACCACAGCGGATGATGCTGTAACGACCCAATATCCAATCTAGGACAATAGGAGGTTCTGGAGGTTGCCTAGTAGATCCTAGAGCGCTTGCAATGAGTAGTCTCGAGTAGGAGAGGAACAGTAGACCACTAGGGTCTTTCTGGTATTACTATCAAGGGAGGAACAATGGGGAAAACAACAAGAGAACTAGACTAGAGACTAACTACTATAACATAGGGGTATTTATAGGGGCTAAGTGCGAGCACAGGCCAAGCTGTGGAAAGGCTGTGGGAATCTAAATAAGGTTAATACCACGGTTACTGGGTACCATGAGGATGCTCTAGATAAGAGCTGTTAATGCTATTGGAGGATAAGGGAAAGTGAGTCAAGAGGAAAGTCATGAGGCAAGCATAAGGATGCAATGTGTATACCATGAGGTGGCATGAGGTGCACAGCCTAGATAAGATCATGTGACTTGGTCATGTGACTAGTAGCGTGTGAAGCATGTGACCTGATAAGGTAAGTCTTGGCAAGTGAAAGAATACTATGGTAGTCTTTTGGTAGTGTTTGTGTGCACTAGTGGGACTAGTGTTAGTGATTAGGAAATGAATGGTAGTGAAATGTAATCGAGAAATGTAGCGTCTGTAACAGATGTGGTGAATGGCATAGTTCTGGCGGGGGTGATGCATGTACTGTTGTTCGGTTTCATGCTCGAGGTATTCATAGAGTCGACTGTCATATACAGAGTCGACGTTGATATGGCGAGGAGGACAGGAGGTGGTGGTTTTGGTGAAGAAGGAGTCATGTCGCTTCTGATCAGCGACATGCGTTTGGTAGAATTTGGTGGATTGGTCGGAGGATTCGGGAATGGAAAGGGTCTGGGAGGTCCAGTCGATGGAAGGATTGACTGCTCTGAGCCAGGGGAGTCCTAGGATGACGTTTTCACGTCCACAGTTCATGACGTAGAGAAGGAGTTTGTGGGCAATTCCTTCGATGTTGGCGAAGAGGGTGCAGGTGAATCGAATCTCGCCTTTTTGATTGGCGGATTGGTCAACGTTTCATACCCGGATGGGAACATCAAGTTTCGTGGTGGAGAGGGAGTTCTTTCGAATGAACTGCCAGTCAATGCAGTTGATATCGGCGCCGCTATCAACCAGGGCACAGGTGTCGATGACTTTCATAGTATGTGAAGGATCAATGAGTTGAATGGGGATTCGCATTGATCTAGACGATTTCGATACTAGTACAGGGGCAACTGTAGCAATAGGAGGGACTCGCGTCGACTGAGATCTCCTCTTCAAAAATCCTGCGAAGGGCAGGAGAAAGAAACCTTCCTAACAGTGGTTTCATCGTCGTCGTCCTCAATCTCTTGGAGTTGAGGGAGTTCTTCTTCGACCTTTCGAACCTTTCGTTCTTTGGTAGAGGAAGAGGTGGAGGGGAAGTTGGGGCAGTCACCCGATCGGTGACCAGTCTTACGGCAACGGAAGCAGCGTCCTTCCTTGATGCAGCGTTGGCGTTCTTCTGGAGTCATCTTGGAGACGCAGATAGCATCAACGTCCATGGTGTTAGGGTCTCGTTCTTTGCAATGGGTGGTAGTGGAAGGGGAATACGTGGTAGAAGGGGACCTTCCTCCTCGTTTGGCAAGTTCTTGGACGTGTTCGTATTGGCTTTGGAAGGTCTGAGCCTTTGCGATGTATTCTTCGATATCAGTGGGGATCTTCTCCATCATCTGGAGATTGCGCATGAGTCCATGAGGTATTCCGGTGTTGAAGAGCTGGATAAGGATTGTGTGGTCAGTTACTTTGGCGATGGAGGTATGGTTTGCGAATTTGGAGACGTAGGTGTCTAAGGGAATGTTCTCTTTCCCGTTGTACCTCTTCTCCATCTTGGCCGTCATAAGCCAGTTAAGGGTGTTTCCCTTGGTGTTGGTGTGTTTGAACGAAGCAGAGAACTTCTTGGCAAAGTCAGCGAACGTTCCGAGAGTGAGGGTGGTGGTGGTTCCAGCGGCAAGGGAGTCGAGGGAGGCTTGTCGAAAGGTGGAAGCCCAGGTAGCAGCCGTTCCTTTTGTCATATAAGAAAGGGCGAATGCTATTTGCTTAGCATCGGTGTTATAAATCTCGTCGTTAACGAGAAGGTAGGTCATGATGGAGGCCATCCATGCATTGGTCTTGTCATAGTTTCCGTCAAAGGCTTCGGGGACGCCGAGATGGAGTTCAGAGGGTTTCGAGGTAGAGGTCATCTTGGGAGGAACGGGAGGGTAAGGGTTCGACGGTGGGAAGGAGCCGAAAGGTGGTGGTGGACGAGAGATAGGAGTGGGAGAGGGAGGAGTAGGAACGCGGGGGATAGAGAGAGAAACGGAGAGGTTCTGAGCTAGTTCTTGATCGGCAAGGAGTTCCGCTTCGGAAGAGAGCGGGATGTCTTGATCAAAGAGATGGATTGGGGGATCTTCCTCAGATGAAGATTCTGAGGTGGAGGGGGCGATGGATGGGCGACGAAGGCCCCAGAGACTAGGTGGTAGTCGAGAGTCCGAAATGGTGGCGGCTTACAGCGATGGTAGCCGTTAGAGATATACTCTTGAGCTTTTGTTACGCTTGGACCGGGTAGGTATGAGCGTAGCCCTTGTGAAGCGAAGAACGAGGAGAGCGTCGACTCAGAAGCACGACGAGGTCTTATAGAAGTAACGTCCTTCAGAGTAGGATGAAGACTACAAGGGATCAAGGAGCTCATGGGGTCGTCCACATGAGGTTCAAGGATTCAAGGAAGTTGGGCTGATTACCAATGGTTCAAATGGGGACCACAAGAGCGATAGATTGTACAAGGTACAAGAATACAAGGGAGCTCAAGAGTAAAGAAAGTACATGGGGCGATAAACAACGGTTTATATACTATATGGAAGAGAAGTTAAGGGTAGGCATAGAATGCGAAGGAAAGAGATAGAATGTGGAGGAAGGTGTACGATGACTAAACAAGTGGAGTACCGTCGGGACGCCAACGGAAAGGAACTGGAGATAAAGGGAAGTCATCATAGAAAAGGAATAGTGTTCATAGTGCATGTAGTACAAGATAAGCGATAAGAGAAAAGAAAAGATAAAGTCGTAACATATGACTCATGTTGACTCAGGTGTGATTCTTATTCACTTTTCTGAGGTATGACTCACACTGACTCATGCAGGGCTATGCTATGAGTTACAGAAACCTTGCACAGGTTAATGGCTGTACATTCTATTTAGAATGTTCTATGAAAGTGAGACTCACTGCTGTGCTTGAATGGCAATTTGGGCAGCATCCTAAGCAGGCAAGTGGTCATGTGATATATGGGCTGTGCAGGTCAAGCTGTGTAGTACATGATTAGATAATCTAACTAAGGGCTAATTGTCTATTGAGAAAGTAATAAGAGTAATAGTGTTTTGAGTACACTATGGTAATATGGGTATGTTGCTAGAGATTTGTGAATATCTCTGTAAGGAATAAAGCAAACATGATGAAATTTGGAGGGTAGGTAGTTTAGATAGTAAGCTACCTTTACTGTGCATATTAGGATTTTATAGCTGTGGGTTAGGCTAGAATATTGGGAGAGAGTTATACTCATGATCTCAGCACATAATGGATTGCGTGCAGGTCAACAGCTGGAGATGATGGTCCGGCGTTCAATGTCAAGGAGTTTGTAGGCTTGTTGCCCATGAGTGTACCTGATCATGATACATTTCTTTCCATGCGATCGGAATTTTCCCCCCCGCTGCTCCTTGGGTGTGTGTGCATAGGCGGGACACCCAAAGGGGTGGAAGAGAGTCGGATCGACTTGGCGATTGAAGAAAATTTGATAGGGTACTTTTCCAGCAAGTCCGGAGGTTGGACTGTGTGCGAAGATGTAAGCGGCGGTGGACATGGCATCAACCCAGAAAGATTTCGGGAGCTTTGACTCCTCCAACATGGTGTTTGCCAGTGTGGCCAATGTTTGGTTCATTCGTTCAGCCAGACCATTTTGCTCCAGAGTGTAGGGAGCAGATGTCTCGTGGATTGTGCCATCAGTTCGGAGTTGGTCTCAGAACACCTTGTTGGTGTATTCTGTTCCTCCGTCACTCCGGACGAATTTCGTGTAGGACTCGGAGAAGTCCTCTTGTCCAAATTCTGACCGGAGGAGGGTTTGCACATCTGATTTCCATTGGTTGTAGATCTGGAGAGCTTCGTTTTTGTGTTTCATGAAGTAGATCCAGGGGAAACGGCTGAAGTCGTCAACAATGACCAGCCAGAATCTGTACCCTTCGCGTGATCTTGGAGTTATGGGACCTCTGACGTCCGTGTGTATCAGTTCCAGTGGGCAAGTGGTCCGAGGGTCTTCCTTAGGTCGGAAAGGGAGTTTCTTCATCTTTCCGAGTGTGCATGCCTCACAGAATGTGGGCGTTCCAGTAAGGGTGTCAATGCCTCGGAGTTGACCGGAGTTGACCATGCTCTGAATACGGTCAACGGAGATGTGGCCCATTCAGTGGTGGAGGAGGTTGACATCAACAGTTGCGTGAGCAGCCTCCTTCTGAATAATCGGAGTAACCTTTGCATGGTACAGACCGTTCCTATGCTTGGCGACAAGGATGGTGTTCCGATCCTTTCGGATGTAGCATGCATCAGACTTTGCTGGAAAAGTGACGGAAAGGCCTTTGGAGGCGAGTCGGTTTACGGAGATGAGCGAGAGGTGGAACTTCGGAATGAGTAGGACATCAGATAACACCACTTCGTAGGTTTCTCCAGAGACTTCTGTGATACGAGGGGCACTGTTCCGATTCCTATGGCATGTGCTTCGGAGTTGTCTCCGAGGGTTACCGGACGTGGCGGGTTTAGCTGATGGTATGTTTGGAACCAGGATCAGTGAGGAACCATGTGAGACGACACTCCAGAGTCAATGATTAGTGTGTTTTTCCCACTATCACTTTGCTCAGACGACGAGTAGGCCTGAATGTGTTTGATTAGGGACTGCGATACATTTGCACTGGCTATGTGTGCGGAGTCCGGAGTATCCGGAGTTCCTTCCGCTGGATTTGCCTTTTCCTTTCCTTTTCTCTGCCATTTAAAACCTCCCTTTCTCAATTCCTCAACCCATGCTATATACTGGTAGCAATCTCCGGAGTTGTGCGTGGGGGAGAGGTGGTGTTCACACCAGGCAGAGGTGTTTGGGGGTCGTGTCCGTTGTGCTATGGAGACCTTCATGGCAGACTCCGAGTGTCCGGCTTATCAGAGGCGGGCATCCTCTGCAATGATCCGAGTTTCTATGGCGTCAAAGGTTAATTTGCTGTCCTCCACAGTGTTGATGAGGGAGGACTTGAACAGTTCCCACGCCGGAGACTTCGGGAGGGAGTTGAGAAGGATGAACGCCATGACTTTGGAGTCGACGGTGAATTTCATGCTGGTGAGCCGAGATTCAGAGGTGCGGAGTGAAGCAATGTGCTCCGATACTTCGGAGTTGCCATCCCAGCTCATGTTGAAGAGTTGCTGAAATATGTAGAATGCGGAGGAGACACTTGGAGTGTCTAGGAGCGATAGGAGTTTTTCCCAAAGTTCTTTTGCGGAGGTACAGGACTCCGTCTTGAGCAGGAGAGCGTCGGAGAGGCGTTCCTGTATGATCCCATGGGCTTTTTCATCACTTTCCGACCACTCACGGATGTCCGAAGCTGATACTCCCATTGCGAGGATTGGTTTTACATATGTTCCAACAACGACTCCATGTACTTTGTTTGTGCGGAGTTTTCGGGTAACCTTTACTTTCCACAGGGGGGAGGTTTCGGGTCCCGTTAGGATTTTGTCATTTCGGATGGTATCCGATGTCATGTTTGAGTGACAGGATCGGATAGAGTTGACAGAAGAAGATTTATTTTCTGACAGGTGTCAGATGCAGCTGGTAGCCGGGGTTCGTTCCAAAAGAACGGTAAGGCATGCACTGAGGGGTGCGCGAGTGTTGAGTCGTTTCGAGCTTGTCTGATTTAGCTTGCGCTAACAGGGCTCATAACCTAACAAAGTCCGAAGGCAAGACTGGCTGGTCTGAAGGTCCGGAGCAGAGCAGAGCTAGCGAAGACCGGAGTAGACCGGAGCTACGACTATGAGTACAGGTGTGAATACTAGATGTAAGAGACTTACCTCAGTCGATGCCAAAGAGGACAGAATGACTGAGGTGCTATAGTATGAAGTGGAGGGTTTATATAGTGTATGGTAAAGGGACACTCATACCTCAATTAGTAGGGTAAGCGTAAGGATCGCGCCACACAATATAGTGATACATACGCGCTCCGGAGTCTCGGAGATATAAACTCCGGAGATGGAACGAGTCTGTTACAAGTCCCCATGTCCGGAGGAGTCTCCGGACTTCAGACCTGGTGATATTTTGTCAAGTACTTCTAGATAAGCACTGCATGGTCCGTGTACTTGTACTAGTAGTATAAATGCTATAAACCAGAGAGCAAGACTTCCCAGTCTTGTTCTCTTGGAGTTTTCCCAGAACTACCAATAGTGCTCGCTCCCTAGTGCTCTTATTCCAAACACTAGACCCTTTGGTGGGTTTGGTCGTTTCATATTCTGAGAAGGCACCAGATGACTGGTCTCCCTTCAACGACCGCGCCGAGTTTGAGCTCACTGATCTTCTCTACACGCAAATTCAGGTATCCAATGTCAACCTAAACAAGCTCCTCGACATATTCACGGCATACCTCCACAAACATGGTGATCGGCCACCGTTCAGTGACTGCGCCGAGTTGCAGAGTGTAATCGACAGCTTGGACGTCGGTGAAGCAGGTTGGGAATCATTTGGTGTCAAGTTCTGTGGTGACCGTACGGAAAACCCTGCACCATGGATGGATGATGTCTATGATGTGTGGATGCGTGACCCTGAGAGTGCTATCACTCAGATCCTTGGCAATGCGGACTTCAACAATCTAATGGATTTCATGCCATACCAGGAGTACGACTCGACCACCAATTCACGTTGCTGGCAGGACTTCATGTCGGGTGATTGGGCATGGGATGAGGTGGTGAGTTCTTCTGTTAGATGCATTCATTGTGACTGAGTTAGCTATAGGATCTCATTGCTCAGGACCCTGCGACGCATGGTGCCTCACTAGTCCCAATCATTCTTGGTTCGGACAAGACCACCGTGTCAGTTGCTACCAGCCAGCATGACTATTATCCACTATACCTCTCTATAGGTAACTTGCACAATATGGCACGCCGCACGCATAAAAATGGAGTCAAACTGATCGGTTTTATGGAAATGCCTAAAAGTCAGTCTTTGAAATGCTCTGATCATGATTCATCTTAAGCTTTTGACATTGTATACATCAGCTATGAAGCAACATGCGGCGACCCCCGCATTTCGTAAATTCCGTCGCCAGCTTTTTCACCGATCCCTGTCAAAGATACCAGAGCGGTTGCGGCCACACATGACCAAATGGAAACTCAAATGCTTCACTGATGGCTACATTCGCCGGGTGATATTCACACTGGGACCTTACATCGCGGACTATGAAGAACAAGTCCTCCTGTTGTGTATTGTACGGAACTGGTGCCCAAAGTATGTAGCCATGGTTGCCGAAATGCCTCGCATTAACCACGTGTTCAGATGTATGGCAAGGAACAAGGACCTCGACTCGGATTCACTTTACCGTTGCCAAGATCATGTGAACTTGCTTGTCAAAGATATCGACTTGGGAGTGTTGTGGGATGAATACGGTATTGTCGGCGATCTCATCATGAGTTATTGATTCCTTACGGGTGAGGGTCTGCTAAGCTCACCATACTACATCAGCAAACCTACATTTTTTCTGAGTTATCAAAATCAATGACCTTGCTGAGCTATCTGAGTTGACTGACAGCATGCTATCAGTGCTATCATTCATAAGTAATTCATTGCTATCAGCATTCTCAGAGCTGTCAGCATATCAGCTTGTCAGTTCACCAGTGATATCAGTCCCATCAGTCCAGCCAGTCAATCAATTAATCATCTGGTCAGTCTTGTCAGTCTTGTCATCCCATCAGTCAGTCAGTCAACCAGTCAACCAGTCATGTCAGTCTATCAGTCAGTCAGGTTGTCAGTCAATCAGCCAAGTCAGCCCATGAGCCCATTAGCTGATCAGTTAGTCATCTCTGTCAGTCACATCAGTTGGTCAGTTGGTCAGTCAGTCAGCTGTGTCAGGTTTGTCAATTTGTCAGCTAGATAGTTAGTCAGTCAACCAGTACATTCAATAAATCAGCTTATCAGTTTGTCAGTAAATCAGTTCAGTCAGGCAGGTCAATCTATCATTGATTAGGCCATTCAGGCCTGTCAGTCTTGTCATTGATTTCAATGACCCAGAAAAAATGTAGGTTTGCTGATGTACTAGCCCTTCACGAATGATTTCCCGCGGGCAGATATATACAAGCTGATCGCTCCCGACATTTTACATCAGCTCATCAAAGGTGCATTTAAGGATCATCTCGTCGACTGGATCGAGAAGTTCATCAACAAGCGCGACAAAAATGGGCTGGCTCAAATAGTCCTGGACAACATTGATTGAAGGTGTGTTTGTGTGCTTGTGACGACACCACTATGATTCCTTACATGTATGACATAGGATTGCTGCTGTCGCTTCATTTGCAGGGCTGCGCCGCTCCCCGCAGGGTCGTAACTTCAAGCAATGGACTGGAAATGACTCAAAAGCTCTAATGAAGGTAGTCGATTTGAGTTTGGTATCACAAGGACCAGTGAAACTCACGTCGTAAATTTAGGTCTATTTGCCTGCTATGGATGGACATGTGCCCCCTGGGATGGTGCGGACACTTCGTGCCTTCCTTGAATTCTGTTTTTTGGTGCGGCAGAACGTCATTGACGAACAAGCTCTCATACGGATTCAAGAATCGCTCCAGCACTTCTACCAGTACCGTCAAGTTTTTTATGAGGAGGTGGTGGTCTCGTCATTTTCTCTCCCTCGGCAACATTCAATGAAACACTATGTCGACATGATACGACTATTTGGTGCACCCAATGGACTCTGCTCATCAATAACGGAGTCGAAACATATCAAAGCAGTCAAAGAACCTTACCATCAGTTGAACCGCAATAAGCCACTTGGGCAAATCCTACTGATCAATCAACACCTCAACAAACTTGCCACAGCACGCAGCGACTTTGCCGCTCGTGGAATGCTTGACATGTTATCTAATACTGAAATACCGGGCTCCAGCGAAGAAGGTAAGTACATGTAAGTGGTACATGAGTCAATCACATCTGAACAGTAAACCATCTATAGCCCAAGAAGAGCCAGGATCATATGAAGAAGACGAAGGGGCTGCTGAGCCTGTTGATACTGATCCCATGGCCGTTGAGGCTCATGTCCGTCTGGCGCGCACTGTTCATAAGTCTCTTTGGCAACTTGCTTGGTGTCGAGGTTAATTCAAGTCATAGAGCGCCGATGAGCCCACACCATGGTTCAGCTGGGTGAGGAGCTTCAAATACCAGTCATCGCCGATCTACTTGCACAGTTTCTATTTGAAGAACGACAGAAGGACAACGATGAAAGTGACAGTGATGTAGCATTCAATACTTGCAAGCACGACTACCAGTATGAAGGCAAGATCAAGGCATTCAACTTAGCAACCGCCTTGTTCTACGCACCAAGTGATGTGAGCGGAATCCACGGAATGTGGCAGGAGATCATCTGCTCGACTCCTCTATGGTGAAATGAAGGACCACACTACGACTGTGCCTTCGTGAATGCAAACCCGGAGACGGAGCCTATGAATGGCTTAGAAGTAGTACGCATTCTTACATTCTTTTCTTTCCACTTCAGGGGATCGTATTATCCATGTGCAGTTGTGCACTGGTTTGATCGTGTTGGGGACAGGCCAGACGAAGACACCGGGATGTGGTTGGTACACCCGCAGTTCAATCAGCAACACCAACGCGCCATATCTATCATCCATATCGATACCATCTACCGTGCGGCACATCTCATACCTGTATATGGTAAACACCATGTTCCCTCTGATCTTCAGCCCCATCATTCCTATGACAGATTCAGACTATTCTATATCAACAAATTTGCAGACCATCATGCTTTCGAGATTGCTTCTTAGGACTGGATTGTACTTTGTGGCTACTTTTTTTACCTGTGTGCCTTGTTGTGTGTGTTAATGTTATGTCTGTCGCTGGATGACACTTTCGATGTGCTTTTCGGTGTCTTGGCACTTGGCCAACATCATCAGCTCTCGTAAGTAGTCAAAAAGTGTATAAGTCGGAATTAGTAATGTGAGGATTTGCTGATGGTTGAGATCAACATGGAAAGAGGGGTGTCATTGCCATGGTTAGCATCCACCCTGCCAGATTCAGAGGTGGCTGGGGAGTGCAGGACTGCATCAAGAGATGGCTCTGTAAACTACACATACTAGATGTTGAGCAAATGTAAAGAGGGAAAATGGAGACATACAAATGAGGCAATAGGGGCATCATCCCTATGGTCAGCACCCACTCTGTGAGAGATGGGGGAGGGGAAGGGCAGTTGATGATCTGTTCTATAGGTGGGATAGGGTGGAGGTTGGTTGGATGAAGAGGAATATGGAGGGGGGGTTGCCTGTATGCCATGGCTGCAATATTTTGGAATACAAGTGTACCACAGTCTGGTATTTTGGGAGCAGACAGATTCCCAGGGTCACATGACTGCAAACCTGATGTAAACTAGGGTCAGCTTTGCCTCTGGATACCTTGCTGGAACTCGGATGGTTGTGATGTGTTTACGTTGTTGCTGGGTATCTCCTATTTTCTTACCATCATGTCTGTGAAATCTGGAAATGGCCGAGATTCCAATCAAAATCTGGCAATACACGAATTACAATTTCTTTCAGTGTTAAAAATTACATAAGCAAAATCTGGCTACACCCGGATTCACATAATTACCTTGTTTACAAGGTCACTAGGGGGGGAGAATTGTGGCTGTGGGTCCCAAAATTTGTCCCTGTGGGTTCTGTTTTCTATATACGACAGATTTTTGATCTGTAACCTTATCTCTTTGCTCCGATGCTCCTGCTCGTGACTACCTCTGTCATCCCGTTCATTTCCCGTTCAACTTTGCGGAGTAGGTCTCGTTTCTATATTTCCTGATTTGAATTACAGGTCAGCTTTGGGTTTTGGTGGTGAGTGCTTGAATATTTTCACCTTGGTTCTGTGTTTCATTCCATTTCGTTAATGTTTCTTTGTTTAGCTTAGCCAGTCTCTCGTCCTTGTTTCTCAGATACTCACTTGGATGGCTGGTGAGAAAATGTTCTTCAAATTCTCGTAGTAGCCTAATTCCTTGCCGTCCTTGGACACGAGATAAAGCCACATAGATGTTGAACGGAGTGATTTGACCCGTGGGAGGGGACGCTATGTCAACGATGGCATTGCTGATGGTTTGACCCTGGGCACAATAGTCTGTGAATGCATATGCAGGTGTAAGAGGTAGCTGTCGACGTAAGACTGTCTTTGTGTCCTGCCCATCTGCAATTTGGAATTTGCTCTCTTTCGGGATGAGAGGAATCACATTTGGTTCGAGTCCTTCCAGCGTAGTTATCTTTGTCGACTGCAATTGGATGAGAACGTATGTTGGTGGATATTGTAATGTGATTTTGGATTGGTTAGGACTGTAGTGTGTTTCCTTTTCGTCTAGTATGATCGTGACTATGACTCCTCGTGTCCCATTTGCAATGTCCAGATCTGTTTCGACGTTGAAAGTGACCATCGCTTTCATGCCTATAGCAAGTTGTATTTCATCGGCAAGACCTCCAGGCCCTTCGACTGATCGTTTACGATTAGTCGATTTGCTGGCTATTGCGAAACACTCGGACAATGTTACTGACCGATCACCTATTGCATCCTGTGCTCTACAGATAAAAAGTTGTTGTTGCATTGCTCGACAATGTTTCGCAACGAGTGCTGTATTCCACTGTCGGCGAACAGCATGTCTTGGCGTTATAAGCACTGCTTCATTCCAAGGGTTCGTACCAAAATCAATTTGGGGACAATATGGATCCGTGAGGATGAGATTGCACAGAAGCTTGATGTGATGCGCACGACAGCTTCCATGTCGAACGTGTCGCAGGAGATCTAACCATTCTTCATCAAACACTCGGACTTGTTGTGTCAGTTGCACAACGGTTTTGAACTCCTCATACAAAGATCATCCAAAAACCTCTTCATTGTCAGCTTTGGATGGATCTATGGGCCAATATAATGGTTTGCCTGTTACGGGTGGAAATTGGTGGAAATCGCCAACGAGAATGACATTGACCCCTCCAAAAGGCTTTTCCGACCCAGGACAACCTGCAAGTCCTTTTGCTGTACGCAACGCTGATGAAATTTGTGCGAAGAATTTCCGTGAGAGCATGGACTTCTCGTTTATTATCAGGTAGCTCTTGTGTTCCCAGAATCTGGCCAGTTTCTGATTGGCTTTTAGAGAACGTTTACGCCCGTTCAGAGGTATTTGGCAGATCATGTGCAACGTTTTGCCATCGATTAGCGACGTGGCTATTCCTGTGTATGCACTTTTCGCCAACAAGTGGGACACTCCTCGTCGTCTAAAATTTTGTGTTATTGTCTGGATTGTCTTGGACTTCCCAACTCCTCCTTCACCTGGAATCAACATCAACAGTTGTTCAGGTTGCTGCCCTTTCAAGGTTTCGTTCAGATGCCAATCGATTACACTGTATGCTTGTCGTTGGTCTGGAAATAGTGTCTCGACGTCGTCGGGTATGTCTGTCTCTTTGTTCTCTGCCAAGGTGTTCATGGTTTTCACTGTGCCTTCATCATCGTTTCTACAGCTTTCTTCTTCGACTGGGTTCAACATCTCAACCTCTTCATCTCCTTCAAGACTTGCATTTTCTTCGTCATTGTCGGCACCATCTTGCCCATTGATTTTGTCTACTATCTTTGCCATGCTGTTTTGCCAGTTGCGGACTTTTTGTGATCATTGCCGTATGCGATTTTAATGTTGTCTGCTCGACAAACCCAGTCTCCTTCTTCGCTTGGGAGCAATCCCTTTTGGTGTGCAATGGAAATGGCGAGTTGTCCGTGTCTTTCTTCTTGTTGATTTCTGAGGGATCGCTTGTATATCTCCAGGTCTTCTTCAGTCAATTGTACCGCTTCAACTGCTTCGACTTGTTCTTCGTCCATCATGGAAATCTGATTGGTTTCTTGTCTTCGTCCTTCCTGGGTTTCATGGCTCTCACCCTCCTCGTTTTCTAGATTGGTTCAACGTTGTGTTGCAGCATTCTTGCAATCGTAATAGTACTGAATGCCTGACATCACATTCTTTTCGAATATTGTGGCAGTGGCATTGAAACGGTTGAAAACTTCTTCAAACGTTTCTCCAGCATCTTTCAACTCCTTTAGTTCTCTCCATGGACGGAGAGTAGCAAGCATCAAAGCATAATATAGATCCCGTTTGACCTCGTCTTTCGGATTTGGAAAAAAAGGTCCTACAATGTTTGGAAGGGTATTGTGCCCTGGAGTTCGAATTACTCGACGATGAGTGGCATGTTTCGGATGTTGTTCCAGATAACAGCTCCGTGGATTAGGTATTCGTCCTCGACGTGCTGGATTGGAATGCTCTGATGATGGACCTGGCATAGCGTTCTCCTGCGCTCTACGAGGTATCGCCTCTTCATATGTCTCTACTGCAAATTCCATAAATGACATTGCTTCTAGTTCAATCCCTCGATATTGATAATCCTCGGTTTGAGAGCATACATATATCCGCCCATTTGGGCGAACATCAAGCGTCACCAAGTCCTTTCGCTGGTTGGTCAAGTTCTCAGATATTTGTTTAATGAATTACTTACTTCATCTTCATATGTTTCTTTAGGCTCGTTATTGTGCAATATAGTCTCGCCGTCATTTACCTCTTCCATCTCAACATGCCTATATTCGCATATATATAAAAAGGTTAATTTGTGTTATTTTTGGGGATAAAATAAAATTTCTTACACTCTTCGCATTTTCCTTAATTCAGGAAACTCGGCTTGAACACGGACTTGAAGAGAGGACCAATAGAGAGGAACATATCAATGGGAACATATTTTGTCGCCCCAATGCATGAGGTATGATATCACTTGTGGTGCTGAGAACTCCATCTCTCGGTTCAAGGTGTGTTGACATTGAAATATGAGCAGCCAATTTCGATCGTGGATGTCGTCGAGATGAGCGCTGTGTGTCTCGTGGTACAACAGTGACTTGGCCATCAGCGCGGAGAGATTAAAATTTTTGCCCTGTTTCTTGGACTGGTATGTGGTACAATACCACATACAATCTTTCGTGTCTGATCCGTTTGAAAGAAGCTTGATGTCATTGTTGCAGCTTAATGCAAAGGAAATAGCTGGACAAAAATTGTTCATGAATCCATTTTTTCGCAAAGGTTTGTATTGTCCTTCTGAGTCCAGTTGAACTTCATCTGACAGTTCCCAGGGAGCACGACGCTTGCAAGTCAGTCGTCCATGTTTGTCATATCGTAGACATGTGTCACGTGTGCAGTTGTTGGGACCTGATGACTCGTCGCAACCTATCTTTGAATTTATCATTCCAATCTTCTTCATCTGAATTCGGAGGACGCGAGTAAGCGATCTGTGCTTCTCGAGGCATGTGTTTAATAGTTTCTTCATCTAGTCCATCCACGTGTGCTTGAATGTTTTGCTGGATGAAAGCTTTGATACCATTACAAAACTGTTCGTCTTGGAGGAGAGAATGCATCTCTTCGGCGTTAGGTGCACCTTCGAGCCAGAGAAGCATGTGGACGTGTAAAATTCTGCGTCCTTGGGCTTCGACAACACCATAGTACCCAGATAAGTGACCAAGAATTCCGGTACGTGATTGCACCCTGTCTTTTGTCATTTCGATCCCGAACAAAGTTTCCATCACAGTGTTGATTATGAAAAAAAAAAAATTGCGGCTGCATATGGGTCTTGCGCAACATTGAACGCACGACGGGTACTATCAGGACCTAAACTCTGTTCGAAATGATCCATGTCGATTTCTTCCCCAGCAAAAACTTGGACAATGGGGTCATGGAGATCGCAAGGATTAATCGTTACCCAAAGAGAAGGTCCTTGAAGAATCAATGAGGTTCCCCAAACCTCCCCTTGTTACAGACGCTACATTTCTCAATTACATTTCACTACCATTCATTTCCTAATCACTAACACTAGTCCCACTAGTGCACACAAAACACTACCAAAGTATACCATAGTATTCCTTCACTCGCCAAGACCTACCTCATCAGGTCACATGGCTCCCACGCTACTAGTCACATGACCAAGTCACATGATCTTATCTAGGCTATGCACCTCATGGCCACCTCATGGTATACACATTGCATCCTTATGCTTGCCTCATGACTTTCCTCTTGACTCACTTTCCCTTATCCTCCAATAGCATTAACACCTCTTATCTATAGCATCCTCATGGTATCCAGTAACCGTGGTATTAACCTTATTTAGATTCCCACAGCCTTTCCACAGCTTGGTCTGTGCTTGTACTTAGCCCCTATAAATACCCCTATGTTATAGTAGTTAGTCTCTAGTCTAGTTCTCTTGTTGTTTCCCTTCTCTTGTTGTTTCCCCTCTCTTGTTAGTTCCCCTCTATTCTCATGGCTAGCAATCTACTATAGACCCTAGTGGTCTAGTGATTGTACTTGATAACAGAACTACTCATTGCAAGCACACTAGGATCTACCAGGCAACCTCCAGAACCTCCTATTGTCCTAGATAGGATATTGGGTCGTTACACCCCTCTATATGTTGCACGGTGACTATCTGATCCCTTGACTCGCCCGCTTGCTGCGAATACATGCTTGCGAAGCATATGAACACATGGGTTGGTAAATGATAAGTTTGCGGCTTCCTCTTTCTCTGCTTGTTTTAAATCTGTGACAGTCAAAGATCATATCGCCAATGCTTCATGGTTGAAATCTTGACGCTTCATTTGGATGCGGGCTGACATCATCGCGTCTCTTTTTTGGGTAATTGCAAAGCAGACGAAAGGAAATGTATGATGTGTTCGGAATCTTCGATCGTAAAATTGCAAGGCCCAGCGTACATGTTCTTCAAAACCAAGAGATTGTTCTCTGCGAGCCTTGATGTCACCTATCCCATACGGAAACAGGAGAGGATAGGCCGCTCCCTGCTCGTTGATGTCCTGCTCTGACATCTGTGGATTGTCTTCATTACAGTCGGGTTCGGATCCCTCATCTTCAATAACAAAGCCATCAGCCTCAGCTTAGTTCGTTGTTTCCCCTATAACCCACCTGCGAATAAGTAACGTGAGTTGTTTGTATGTCTCTCTTTGAAAGGAGTTTCATGCTCTGATGTTAGATGTACTTTATTTTCATTACTCGCTCTTCATATCAAAGCTTTTGCTCACCTTCATCAACTTCTTCTACAGGCACGTATCCTTCCCGCTCTTTTTCTACAACTTCAAAATCTTCACTGTGTCTGACAGCAGCAAGTATCTCCATCGGTACATCATCCTCAGGTAAAGTCTCCAAGCGTTCTTGAGAGATTTCTATATCTTGATAGATTTTGTTATTTGCCTTCAGCCAGATGAGGGCCTCGTAAACTACACGACGACAGACCCGAAAGGTTGACTTTAGCCACGAAGGAGGTAACTTCTTCTTTCTGATGTATGTGATCGCTAAAATGGAAGCCAACTTGACAGTAGGCTGTGGCATCAACTGTCCTTCCAGCATGGAGATAATTGCTTTGGTATTCATGTTATACAAAGTCACGTTTCCGGTGATTCCCTGCTGAAGTGAGTTTGGATTGGACATGTATCCGTCTCGAGGGTATAACTTCACCACATAGCACCGTGGATAATGACGGACAATCAACAACTGCTCTGGTAGCGTGAGCATAGCGAGTTCGTGAGGCACTTCGCCAAGCCAAAGGTTGTTCGACAACGCGAATTTGGGAATTGTGTCCGTTTGCAATGCACGAAAACATTCATCACAGATCCAAATGCTTGGTTCGTTTTCTTCCTCTTGAATATGTTCCCGAAGTATTAGAATGCCTTTCCACAGTATATGTGAATGATGGGCAGTTGAAGGTTTTAAATGCTCTAGATTTGGTACGTCTATTACCCGTCGCAACTCCCCTAGTATTAAAATGTTATCCTTGTCATCCAATTTGGGCTAAGATTACAACACACCTTCTCTTGTCCATACTTCACACGCACAAACAACACACACAGAGTGAGACAAAGCTTCATTAGAGGTGGCTTCGATGAATGAACGGTAGCAAGCTTTCTGATCCTCTTCACAGGGCAATGTCATAAAGTGTCTTTGATCGTTTGTCTTGTTTGCTTCCTCATCTTGCTCATCGACATTCATCAGATCCTCGTTGTCATGCCCTATTATAGTACTTGAGATGGTTCCTCTCCGTCGCTTCTTCTTCCTCTCCGTCGCTTCTTCTTCCTCTCCGTCGCTTCTTCTTCTTTTCCAACTTTCGATCGAGTTTCGCTAGTGCGCCGAGACATATGATTTCCTGAACTCCTTCCGGGACACTTTTCACAACTTTTTCAATCTCTTTCCAAGGTAGTTTGCGTATTGTCCGGTTAAAAGTCCCGGGGGAAACAAGTTCCTCAAGTTCTCGCTTGGACACATCAGGAAACTAACACATTACTTATTTACACTTATGTACTTGTCACCAACTTGAATTACACCAATGTCCAACTAGTCACAAAAAAGTAGTCATAAGCAAGTCATAAGTCACTAATGTTGCCCGGGCCCAGACTTGACACCAAGTAGAGCTGTAAGTACTACTTCCGACTAAATACACTGCATTACCCTACGAAGCAATCTCAAAAGCGTGATGATCTGCAAATTTATTGACATAGAAAAGATGAAAACTATCATATGAATGGTGTGGTTGAAGATAGGGAGGAACAAAGTGTTTGCCGTACACCGGGATGAGGTGTGCAGCACAGTAGATGGTATCAACATGAATGATACTTACCGCGCGTTGATGCTGCGTGTTGAACTGCGGCTGCACCATCCACATCCCAGTATCACTATCGGGCTCGTCCCCGACACGGTCATACCAGTGTACCACTGCACACGGATAATAGGAACCATCGAAATGAAATGAAATGAATGTGAGAATGCGTACAACCTCCAACCCATTCATTGGTGCTGTCTCCAAGTTCGCATTCACGAATGCACAGTCCAATCGTGCTCCTTCATTGCGCCAGAGTGGAGTGGAGCGGATGAATTCCTGTCGCATCCCATGAATACCACTGACATCACTGGGTGCATAGAACATAGCGGAGGTGGAGTTGAAGACTTTGACCTTGCCATCATACCGTGGATAGATGGCTTCTGGGCCATCCAATAGTTCCCTTGTATCCTCGTCGGGATGTTGTTGTTCGAATAAAAATCTTGAGACAAGACCGGTGATGTTGGGTATCTGAAGCTCTGCTCCAAGTTGAAGCATGTTGCGTGCTCGTTGGGGTTCTAGATGATGAGAAAAATCTAACCGACTGGCATAATACAAACTGGAGAACGCACGTATGGTACGAGCCAGGCGAACGTGGGCCTCCACGGCTGTTGGGTCTATATCCACTGGCTCGGAGCTGAAGACATCATCCTCGTATGATGCAGAGGGTGTCTCTGTAGAGGTTGGCACTTTTGAATGTAATCTACGTCAGCGACAACCATCATAGTTACATGGGGGACCACTGACTCTGAGTTTCCGTGCTCTGCAGAATACTAGCCAGAATATGGCTATCCAGCATGCCACAGGCGGTGAAGTTGCTCCGTGCCGCGGCAAGCTTGTCGAGGCGTTGGTTTGTGATGAGCATCTGACCAAGTGGTTGGTTGCGGTTGGACCAGCGGTAAGGTTCTTTGACAGCCTTGATGTGTTTCGATTCGGTTATTGACGAGCATAGCCCGTTAGGCGCACCAAAGAGTCGAATCATGTCGACATAATGCTTCATTGAATGCTGTCGGGGGAGTGAGAAGGTGGTTACCACTTTCTCATCCTTAAAGACTACATGGTACTGATAGAAACGGTCAAGTGCGTCCTGGATTTTGCCAATGGTCTGTTCCGTGATGACATTGCGCCGCACAAGGTAGCAAAATTCCAGGAAGGCTCGGATTGTGCGCACCATCTCGGAGGGGACATGTCCCTTGATGGCTGCGATGTAGACCTATGAAAATTTGACCATCAGCCACCATGGGTAGTGTAGAACGGGAGGTCAGTCAATACCTTCATTAAGGCCTTCGAGTCATCACCTGTCCACTGCTTAAAATTACGCCCTTGGGGAAAGCGGCGCAGTCCCGCGAATGGAGCAGCAGCAGCTATTCTACCTCAGATAAAGGATTGAGTCAGCTAAGACCGACTGTAAGCTGTGTGGCTCACCTGCGATCAATGTCGTCAAGGATCACCTGACCAAACCCACTGCCATACCGCAAACTGATATACTTCTCGATCCAGTCAACCAAATGGTCCTTAAATGCCCCTTTGATGATTTGGTGGAGAAGGTCGGGCGAGAGGAGTTTGTAGATGTCCGCACGGGGGAAGTCATTTGTAAATGGCTAACCGCCAAAGGTCACCAAGGTCGATAGTTCACATACTACAAGAAAAGACTTACGACAAGGTCAGCGACAATACCATATTCATTCCACAATATGCCTGTGTCGAGATCTTCCACGAGGATATCTGTATGTTCCTCACAACGGTAGAGTGCATCATCATCGAGCCTTTTGTTCTTCGCCATACACCTGATTGTGTGCATTGAATTTGTGGCCACCAACGACTGCAAGAGAAAAGGCAACTGACTTTGGACACCAGTTGCGGACAATGCATGCCAGAAGGACCTGTTCCTCGTAGTCTGCAATGTAAGGGCCGAGCGAGAAAATGACGCGCCGAAAGTAACCGTCAGAGAAATGCAATACTTTCCATTTCAACATGTAGGGTCTCAGACGCTCAAGGATTTTGGAGAGTGAGCAATGGAACAGCTGTCGACAGAACTTTCGAAATGCTGGCGTGGCCGCATGCTCCTTTGTAGCTAGCATACTGGGTCAAAAATTGAACAAAGCACCGCTGACCCGGACTTACTTTTGGGCATTGCAAGAAACGCGAGGAGTTTGACTCCATCCTTGTGTGCACGCCGCGCAGTGTTGTGAATGTTGCCGACGGAAAGATAAAGCGGGTAATAGTCATGTTGGCCCGTCGCGACCGACACTGTGGTCTTGTCAGAGCCAAGGATAATGGGGATTAGTGTAGCGCCGTGTGTCGCAGGGTCTTGGGCAATGATGTCCTAAAGGATTCTTAGCAACAATACAATTATATGTTGTATCAACTTACGGCCTCCTCCCATGCCCAGTCCCCGGACATAAAGTCTTGCCAGCAATGATCATCGGTTGCTGCCTCGAACTCTCTATATGGCGTAAGATCCATGAGGTGACTGAAGTCTGGACTGTCGATGATCTGGGCAATGACACTTTCCGGATCATGCATCCAGACATCATATATGTCGTCCATCCATGGCAATGGAGGATCAGGACGTTCCCCATTGTACTTGACCCCAAAATTCTCCCAGGCCACATCCCCAACTTTTGTGCAGTCAATCAGGTCGTACAACTGTGCACAATTGCTGAAGGGGAGCTGGGCGTCACCCCGGTGTATGTAGGCAGTGAAAATGTCAAGTAGCTTGTTTACATGCATTGCAGACATCTGAATCTGTGAATAAACAAGATCGGCGAGTTCGAAATCTGTTCGACTGTCGAAAGGGCTCCAATCATGGGAGGCCTTCTCCGAATATGGTTGAGGGGATGTACCATCAGGTATGAAGTCGCCATTGGAATTACAAGGACGAGCTACATACATGGCCGCGTCAGCGAGTATGGAGGATAGATAGTTTTACAAAAATACCTGTCAGTTGCGTATGATAATTACGATACACCTTTGCACCTGGTCCGTGCCATCATGAGTCGATTGCATCCCCTTCCACACCCGCTGGAGGGGGCTCAAAGTCAGTGCCACTTTGCTCATTCAAGCAGTTTAAACCGTTGCCCTCCGGTGGGTCAGCTGGAGGGGTTGGATTGGAATTGCCGCTCAACGGAGCCACCTGTTGAAGGACAGGATGGATCTGATTGGTGTGCTGCGTAAGGCCAGCCTTGTTGCCAAACCAACGCCTGCAGCCAGGATACCGGCACAGTATCCGTGTGGGGATGTTAGAACGACGACTGCCACTTGCCAGTGGCAAGGGAGTAGACATGGGGATGATTGGGGGGAGATGCGAGCTTCTGCTAGCGGAGCCTGGTCGAACGTTGAGAGTGGCCGACGAACGGCAATGGACACGAAAGGCAGGGTTGGAAGACGGCGGTTGAACTTAGAAAAAAAGGATGCCAAAGCATCCGGTACCTACATTCATATCTGGTTAGAATGCGAGGCTGATAAATTCAATAAGACCTACATAAGGGAGGGCATCGTCAGCGCAAAAAAAATTGCTTGCTTGACTCTCGACCACCACCCTCTGTCCTTTCAACTCACTAGTCTCTCACTGTCCAGTCCTTCCTCATGAGCGCATCTGCTGAACCTACCCCCCCCCGGCGCACCCGTGTGGCAAATGCCAGCAAACATCCTGGCAAGCCGGATGCCCCAGCTAAGCGACGAACGTCTGCACAAAAGCAGGCTGACGACGCACACACGTTAAACCTAGAGTCTACAAAGCATGCGAATGCTGTACTTACCTTGGCTAATATCGCATCTGTAGAGGATGCCATGGAAGTGTCACAGGTGGCCAAGCGGGCGACTACCCAAAGGGGGATTCGTCCAACCGTGAAGAAATCTATCAAAGATAGTATCAGCCCCCCAGCCGGTAAGCATTTCACGTCAACCTCATCACTGGAACGATGATGATCTGACCTGAATTGTAGCTCACCTTGCTGCTAATGACAAAGACGTCTCTGTGAGTCAAAGCAGCGTAGGGCAGTCCAAGAAGCCCGACACTGGCCTAGGGATACAAGAACTTCTCGTGGTTGGGCAGGCTCGCCGCCTCAGAGTGAAGCAGCTTGTGACCGCCGCAGCCAAGCTACATCATGGGAAAGCACAGCCACGTGTCGATGGTAGCGACTTGGAGCACCTCACCACACCCGAGTCTGCTACGATGTAAGTTTATTGTATCCATAGACTGTCATGATGATACTTACTCAGTCTACCCCATTCTTCATCAACCGGATGTGCATGTTACCCAGAGGAGGCAACCACCAGGCTGGCATTCGCAACGTCAAACCTGAATGGACTTCGCGCGTGAAAAACAAACAGACCTACTCGGAGCCCCAGGCACAAGCACCTTCTGCTGCTGCTTCGCTTTTTGAGCCACATCCTCGCGCGCCTATTCGGAGCCCTGGAGTCACAAGCATCAACAATGAAGACTCTCATGTTGCACTTAGTGACTCGGAAGAAGCCACTTATGGTGCTTTTGGTGAAGAGGGCGACGATACCCAAGAACAGCTTGAGGCACAGGTGAACACTGGACGAGGCAAGCAGGTCAGTCAAAGCCGCTCTCAATCTAGGTATTTGTACGCTCACATCTATTGCAGTCCCTTGTGGAGATCACAGAAGTCCCTGCCAGTCTGCAGGATCGTGCAGGCATTCTGAAACGCAAGGCCTATGACTCAGAGTCTGAGGGTGATGACTCGGATGTCCTGATGGGCGATGTCATCGCAAAGGCCATCATTGATGACCAGTTACTCGGGGATGATACCGAGCCCGAAGACGTGATGGAAGATGTCGATGTGACTGTGGATTCCCACGTCAAAGGCACTGGGCGGCGTCTCACTGCCGCTTCTCGCCTGACCAATCATGTAAGCCCACGTCTCGTGTTTAGATGGGTAACTGATAACCTTCCCTGTTGCGGGACTCGTGGCGGCAGTCTTGCATTAACGTGCTTGCTGAGCCGCCAGCCAAGAAGGTTAGGTATACAGCCACGAACAGGAAGGCTACACCATCTAAACCCAAGCCCCAAATCCCTGCCGCGTTGACCAAGGCTGCCACCCAGGTCACAAAAACTCAGTCTACTGGTGTGGCCGACGCACCGCCCGCTGCATCAAACTCCGGTGCCGTACGTCCCTCCAATGCACACCTTCCTACCAAGTTAGTAGAGGAAGGTAGGTGGCAGAAGGAATTCATGCCGACTTTATTGTTATGGGCGGGAGGCAATGATGATGTGTGGTCCATCTCGCGGCTTGCAATTAGCTATGCATTGCCACTCATTGTGGACTCCCACAAAGCAGTAGACTCGTCTACTATGGATTTATCTCGCCAAGGACCGATCGTGTCTGTGGTGAGTTGCTGCTGTGTTCCGACCCAAAATGATACTGACAGGCATGACAGGCCTATCAACGTGTATGTGATTGGCGGCACAACATTGGGTCCACTGCAGTCTCTATTGTTATCAACTTCTTGCAGTGTGCTGACAGTGATCATGAAGTCAGGGACATGGCCGATATGCTACTCGAGGACTTCAGTTTCCTCTACGAAGATCTAGATGCCAGCTGCGCAAAGAAAGCCTTCAGGTCAACCTTTTTACTACAGCTCCTCAACACTGCACATCTGCAGAGCATTGATGGTGCGATCAAGTCGTATATTGGTAATATCTTATCACCCCCGCTGCACACCTATTGCGGGATTATTGGTTTATGCGGGGTGGTGGTAGGTTACATTCCTACTGAAATACATTCACTCATGTGACGGGCTATGTCTAGCTCGAGCGAGCGCTACGTATGGCTTCAAAGGGCCACATCACTCACAAGATGATCCAAGCCTCGGACGGGAAAATTGTTGTCCCAAAGGTACCTGTCAAACTGAATGAGCACTCCGGCAAGGAAAGCACCATGTTGTTTGCATTCTCAGATCAAAACTGGGGTATGGCCACGAGAAGTTTGACTGAAAGGGTGAAGAAACGCACTGCCAACCAGATTACTGCCATCATCGAAGTCGCACGCAAGGCCCCCATGACCCTTAGCTCAGGACCAAAGCACGGTGAAACATCTGAAACCTCACCCAGCGTAAACAACCAGTACGTGGATATCTGTAAGTATGACCTTCTTCCAGAACGATAGCTAACAGTGTATTTGTAGAATGGTTGTTTTTCACTTGGTTCTTTCACATGCCTCACCATCAGTCCAGTCGTCGCGGAACTGTCTCTTGCCAGTCCGACTCAATACCCTTGTCGCATATTTAATCCCTTACTACTCACAGGACACTCTTTTTGGCCGCTATATACCTGCACGTTTCGGCGTTGATACCCACTTGTGGCCATATCCCCCCCTCCTTATATCACTCTGACTTGGAGATGGACTCAGGTTTGCTTTATCACACATTCCTTTCCGTGACTTTCCCATTTACTTACTGTGCGACAGCCGGCGTTTTGAGGTGTCACATATAATCTACTCCTTGTTTTGTAGCTTATAATTCATCAGTGTTTACTTGCTATCTCACTCGAGTGCAACAACAAGTGAGGGGAAAGTGATCCCCAGTAATGGTCCCTACTTAAAAAAGTGGCTATTTACTTATATACTTTTCACTTGTCATTGCTTATTCTATGTTGCAAGTAGTCGTGAGTGGGCTTAAGTAATGTGTTAGTTTCCTGATGCAATAGGTGCAGAATCCCAGTCGACAGAGTCTGCGACATGGCAAGGTGTGGTGTTTCTGCCCTTTCCGACCCCAATGTGCTCTTTTCATTGTTTGTTTATTTGTTCTGTCACTATGCTAACCTGCCGTTTCCCGAAACAACATTTAACTTAAAGTTGGCATACTTTACCATTCGCGTTTAACTTTATTTTTCTTTACCAAAGTTCATGATCCGGACCCCCTGTGGTTTTGGGCGTTACACTGCTATCATTGACCCTGATATTCGCTTAAGATCAACAGTACTGCCACTCAAGAAGAATGCGTCGAGTCGACTAAAAAGGTGAGATAAAGTGAAATGTAACTCTGTCTGCCCTGTTGATGCCACTATCCTGTTCTAGAGTTGTGCTCTTTTACTCTGCCTTGCCTTTGAAGTTACTATTTTTATTCAAGTTTCTTGTTCGGTATATTTCTCGGATCTTGCTCGTCATTCTTCATTAATAGTCGCCTTTGTTCGTTACTCTGAAACTCCCCCCTCCCTTCTCAGTGGCCATGACACAAAAGCGCAAGACTGGTCCTGCTACCCCTACCAATCCTCCTTCAGCTGTGCAGGACTGCGAGGAGACAAATCAGCCTGCTCCTTCTACACCTTGTGCTGCTCGTGAAGAAAGTGTAGGAACTACGGGTTTGCCACAATGACTAAGCAAGCCGAGTTACTGGTTTATTCGGAGAAACTGAGAATAAATACGAGTATATAAACAAAATCTATATTAAGCGGAGATCCGATTGGGTCTTCGACTCGATCCACTAACAGTCTCGCCACCCAACCTCTGTAGCATTTGAGTATCAACTAGTACAACTATTCTACAGGTTATCGAGCCCCGAGTAGCACTACAGGAAAGCGAGATTACAAAGACGATAGCCGAGGATGACAGGATCCAACGCGAGTCAGGCGGGCGTTACCACGCCTACCAGCACCTTACTAAGCAATAAAGGAAAAGAGAGAAACCTTGGAGCGCTCTCGTCCTATAGGATAGAGCTGCTCAAGGATAAAAACTGGCATGCCTGGAAACTCCGAATGGAGAAATTCCTTAGGCTGCACAAAGTTTTCGGGTACGCTATGGGGACAATCAAGAAACCCGAGCTGTCCACTTCGGAAGAGGAGGTGGCTGTGTGGGAAGAAAACGACCTGGTGGCGCAGACCCTAATCCTCGCCAATATCGAGGATAGGCAAACTGATCACGTGAATAAAGCGCCTACAGCGGCGGCCATGTGGTCTAATCTACAAGCTGTCCATCAGACCAGAGGAATGCAGACTACACTAAACGCGGAAAGAGATCTGCTAAATGCAAGGTGCCCCGAGAAAACAAGTGTACCTGACCACATAAATGAGCTAAAGCAGCTCAGAAACAACATGACGGATATGGGAAATCCCATAAGCGACAACAAATTCAAGCACGTGATGCTGATGAATATGCCGCAGTCTTGGAAAGCATTCACATAGTCCTATTTTGGAGGTATTAACGCCGGAGATGGAATCGGTTCGGTTACGGTTGAAGAACTAACAGCTGTGCTAACGGACGAGTGGAGACGAGAGAAGGGAGATAAACAGAATCACGCGCTACTCACACGAACTGAGCCCAACAAAAATAAGAGGAAATTTGGGCAAAGACGGTGTGGGATATGCGGATATGAAAACCACGCGACCGAGCAGTGCCGATATAAAGGAAAGCCCAAATGCGGGTATTGTCACAAGCTTGGTCATGGGGAAGATGATTGCTGGCTGAAAAGTGGGCAATGACCCCCTAAGAGGAGATTTGATAACCGAGGAAAGATAGCCTCGGGCAGCGGAAATACGAGCCGAGTGCAGATAGCTTCGGGAAGCGGGAGTACGGAAATAACGCACGTGTTACAGGCACGTGACGTACAGGATGACGAGGAGATACAGATCGAACTTGCGGACAGTACAGAGATCCAGCTCGCGGATGAAACAGAGTTACCATACACGGATGGCGCAGACACATCCGATGATGTACAAATGCCATATGTAGATACATACGAAGGAATCAACGAGCGCGTTGAGTTTTACTCGTGGGTCGCTGACTCCGGAAGTACCACTCACATCTCGAATTGTCGAGATACATTTAGACAAATAATCCCTAAAAGTCAGGTGATACGCGGAATAGGTGATCATCTGATACGCACACATGGAATCGGAATGGTCGAACTCGAGTCGAGACTCGACAATAAACAGATTCTGATTACCCTGCGAGATGTACTATACGTGCCCGATGCCATAAATAATCTAATCTCCCTGTCCAAATTAGATCAGGACGGAGGGAGTTGTTCGACTGGGAACGGCCAGATCGAGCTATATGGAAAACATAAAAATCTATTCGTGAAAGGAAGGATACAACATGGACTATATCTATTGGATCTACATGTACGAAAGGGGAGATGCGACCGCGTAAACGAGGTGATCGTGTGTTCAGGGAATACGTGGTCGGACTGGCATAAGCGGTTTGGACATATTGGGACAAAAGGGCTTCAGTGACTACAACGCGAAATGCTCGTGGATGGACTTACCATTGTGCCGTCGTCTGAACCCGATTGTACGGCCTGTATAGAGGCCAAACAATCAAGAAAGCCATATCCAAAAACGTCCAAACCTATTACACGAAAGACCGGCGAGTTAATACATACAGATGTATGGGGTCCAACCCAAACGGAGGGGCTTACCAAACGAGCGCGGTATTATATCGTCATGGTGGATGACGCATCACGCTATTGTGTAGTTCGTTTTCTGCGCACGAAAGGCGCAGCCGCCGAAACGTTGAAGGAGTATCTGACATATCTTGAACGCCAATTGGGCCGGACCACGAAAGCCGTGCGTGCTGACAACGGGAAGGAATATATCAATGAGAACCTGTTGTCATGGTGTCGAGAGAAAGGAATAGAGATGCAGACAAGTGCACCTTACTCACCCGCGCAGAATGGTGTCGCGGAGCGCTTTAATCGCACACTAATGGAGTTAGCGCGAGCGATGCGATTGGCGCGCGACTTACCAAAATTCCTATGGCCTGAAGCGGTCACGCACGCAACGTACGTGCGAAACCGAGCACATACGAGAGCGCTGAAAGAAACAACACCATATCAGTTATGGACAGGAAATAGGCCCAATGTATCACACTTACAGGAATTTGGTGCACCAGTGTGGATACTTCGTGAGGGCGGAAACCTGTCCAAACTAGAACAAAAGTCAGAACGACATGTATTTGTTGGATTTGAGGACGGATCGCATGCGGTCCGATACTACAATGCTCACGCGTGTAGCATCAAAACCTCGAGGAACTTTCGTTTCCTGAATAGGGTAGTCAGCCCGAGCGGAAACGGTGATGATCAGGACTCACCATTTGACCCGCGCGACTGTATGCAGCGCGAGGGGGAGTTTGGGGATACCGCACCACAAAAATCGAGCGGGTCAACCGCTGGAGGGAACGGTGTGGATAAAGGGAAACGAAAGAGAGATAACGAGACTTACCCTCCACGAAAAAGCGGCAGGACAAGAATCGAGCACGACTACCGCGTCCTGAATGACCCAATGCCGGAATTGAGCGAGTACGAAGATTCCGAAGATGAGAATCCTGAAAAGCAAGGAGAGGATGAAAATCATCCTCCCCAAGCAGAGTTAATATACATGGCGTTTAGCGAGAGCGGCGTCGCACCAGAGAATCCGCGCTCCCTACAGGAGGCGAAATGATCGATGGAATGGCCTGAGTGGGAGAAGGCTGTCAAAATCGAAATCGATCAGCTGCATCAAATGGGAACGTGGGAACTTGTCGACTTACCAGATGGGAGGACCACAATTGATAACAAATGGGTCTTTGTTAAGAAATATAACAAAGACGGCCTCCTAGATAAATATAAAGCACGGTTAGTCGTGAGAGGATATTCACAAATACCGGGCGTGGATTTCAACGATACATTCTCACCGGTAGTAAGATTGGAAACCATCCGCGCGATTCTCGCCCTCGCTATAACAAAAGGGTGGGAAATACAGCAAATGGATGTAAAAGGGGCTTACCTAAACGGAAAGCTGAAAGAGGAAATATTCATGCGGCAACCAGAAGGTTTCAATGACGGAACTAGCCGAGTATGTCGATTGATCAAAACTCTGTACGGGTTAAAGCAATCCGGACGAGAATGGAATAAAGAACTCGATGAGAAATTATTAAAGGCTGGATTCAAACGAATATGGGTGGATCCATGCGTCTATATACGAAAAACAATGGAATCAACAGAAATCATCACCGTATGGGTTGATGACATGATCCTTTTCGCAAACTCCCGAAAATTGATGACTAATCTAAAGGGAGAACTAAAAGGGATGTTCGATGTAACAGATTTGGGCGACCCGAAAAAGATCGTCGGGATCGAGCTCTCACGTGACAGAGAAAAAGGGACTCTGTTCATATCACAATCTAAGTACATCGAGTCTATTCTACGACAACAAGGACTCGAAAGTGCAAACAGTGTAACAACACCAGCTGACCCAAAGGTACAGATGATGTCATCCAAAGACGCGAATAACCGAGCAACCGATCAGACCAAATATGCGTCACTGATCGGATCGCTTATGTATTTGTCAGTGGCCACGCGGCCCGACATTGCGTACACCGTGAATCGACTAGCATTGTTTACAGCAAATCCGGGTCTCGAACAATGGACCGCTGTAAAGCGACTATTAAGGTACATACAAGGTACAAAAGATCACGGTATACTATATAGAGCGAGCCCGTCTACACAAAATCATTTTAAAGGATATGTAGACGCGAGTTTCGCGAATACGGAAAATGCCGCGTCCATAACGGGATATGTATTCTTAGCTAACGGTGGCGCGATCACGTGGGGATCTAAGAAACAAAGATTAGTCGCGCTATCGACAACAGAGGCGGAATATGCAGCAATGGCTGATGCCGCCCGAGAATGCATATGGATCAGACACTTATTCGCTGAATTAGGATCCAAACAAGCGAAACCTGTCGAGATCTATTGTGACAGTGAAAGTGCACGGTCCTTAGCATATAATCCACAATTTCATGCTAGGACCAAACACTTCAATACAAGACATCATTTCACAAGGGAACAAATCGAAAAAGGAAAGATTGTGATTAACAAATGTTGAGATAAAGAACAAACGGCTGATGTACTAACCAAGCCACTAAGTAGAGAGAAACACGAAAAACACATCAAAGAGATGGGTATAACCACGGCTTGAGGGGGAGTGTAGGAACTACGGGTTTGCCACAATGACTAAGCAAGCCGAGTTACTGGTTTATTCGGAGAAACTGAGAATAAATACGAGTATATAAACAAAATCTATATTAAGCGGAGATCCGATTGGGTCTTCGACTCGATCCACTAACAGTCTCGCCACCCAACCTCTGTAGCATTTGAGTATCAACTAGTACGACTATTCTACAGAAAGCAATTTGGCTTCTTCTTCCACTCCGCAATCACCTCACGATGAGGTTCGCATTCATCTCCAAGTGCCTTCAGTTACTGCCACATATGCTGCAACGCGCAACTTGAGTCAAAGCGTGGAGTTCAAACCTGCCAACTTGGGTGATATCCTTGTTGTCAAGAATTCTACTGACTCCGAGTTCATCTTGCGCGGCGTTTATCAAGTCGCGCGTAATGACTTCTTTGTATCCCCTGACGGGAATTATGACCCTGAAAACGCACTGGGGGTGTTGAAAGGACACATACTTGATGTCACGTGACCTGCTTAAGTAATCAGTAAATAGTAGTATATAAGACTCTGCTGAGTCTGAAATACATTAGAACTCTCTTGATCTCTTACCACTATCATCTCTGAGTACCCTCTCTCCAAAGGTAAGGCCCCATGGGCAGTTTCTCTGTACCTGGTGTTTACACCGGGTACACACTATTGCAACAGGGGGCACGATTTCAGGATGTGAAGCTGAACTGTCATATCATTCCTCCAGCCTCATCTGGTTATTCATTTGCCATTGATGACTTCATTCCCTGTATCGACAACCTTCACGCGATTGAAAGACTTCTCAAACATGATCGAGGTGATAGTGTTATGGGAATGGTGCATGGCTCAATCAATGGAACGACACAGATTAAACTGACTCATGCTTTATTCGAGGTGACTTTGCTTTAACATTGATTGAACTTGTTAATTGATTTGGGTTGTGACTCAGCCTAAACTAACCCCTCTTGGTACTGATTCTTCGGACGATAACGAAGAAACTGATGCAACCAATCAAGATTCCAATACTATCTCTTCCGAAACCTGTATATCCCTTTCGCAGTTTCTAAAACCTTAAGACTGATGTACTCGTCAGACGGAGAGCTCGGACCTGAATTTGCAATGGAAACGTGGCCTGTGGCTCCCCGTTGCATTGCCCCTCTGCAAGAGCTCATCTCAACTCATGACATCTGCCCGTTGCCAGCTTTCGACATGCGTGGTGACATCATTCCACCTACACAGTACGAAAGAAAGGTGCCACTGTCGAGGTTCATTTCGCGGTCGTACACCATCACATAAAGAAAAAGAAGAAACACATCTACAATGCCGTTCTCCGGAAAATGCAGATTCTTCAGCTGGCCGACCCTACCCCTTCAAGCCCTTTCAAACGTTTCCGTGTTAGTGGTGTGCGTGGTAAAGGGAAAGTACGAGCGTTCTGAAATTGGGATATGCTTTTTCGTTCTTACTTTTGTTACTAACTTTCGTTTTTATATGGATCGAAATTTTTGAAAAGGGGTCGTTTTGTAAGCTCGTTGTCGAATTATGTTGCCACTTGTGTTACTATGTCTATTTCCTCTTCTTGTTTATATGTTTCAAGTTACCTTCGATGATCCGTATGTCCTTCCCATTTCACAATTGTTTTCTGGATTACAATGTACTACGTATCGATAACGCTTTGTGTATGATTTGTCCCTGTGAACAAGGTTTATGCCGATTAAGTTCGGCCATACGTATAGTTTCCTTTCTCTTTCGCTTGTATATCGTTGTTTTGAATCTGCAGACGAAACGACGTTGCATAAACACCTTGCTGGTAGCAAGGTAATTGTTAAGTCTTATGATAAGAGCCAAATAGAGAATGAAGTAACTTGGAAGAGTACAAGCTTCCGAGTTCCAAAGAGATCAAGGAATCTCAAGGTGATGGCTGCAATCATCGCACAGAAAAAGCTGGCCAACGGTAGGTTACGATACATTCAGCAAAGTGAATAGCCATACCTTCGCCACATCACCTGAACATAGCGACAAGTCAGCCGGCAGGCTCTCCAGTTGAAGGAATGTCTTATCTTTGGAGGGAAACTTCCTCCAAGCTGAACAAGGTACCTCCAATGCGTGGCCCAAAAGCAACCGCGACCCCAGCAGCGCAAGCTGCGCTGAGAATTTCACGCCGCTTCGCTATTCAAAACCACCATGCTGATGTGGACCATGATTGAGAAAAAGAGACGAACCTTCACTGTTTTCGTATTTACGATGAAACCAACTGACGACATTGCCAATGCAGCCCGCAATGTGGACAAAGGGCCTCTCCTTGCCTGCAAGCAAGTTAGTGGAAAAGCAACAAGGAGAAAACTGGGACAAGACTGACTGAGCGATAGGCCCGAGCCAACTGAGAGCGCCAGAGCGAATGACTCTATGAAAAGGGTGCGCCAACCAAAGCATCCGTGAATTACCGTGAGGCCTGTGTACACTGTACAGCGTCGGAACCTGGTTGACTCGACTCAGACTTGGGAGGATATGAACTTGGGCTTGGGGGATTGAGATAGGTGCAAGATTATTCGAGGGTAGACGAGGACTTAGTAGGTGCTGTCACGAACAAGGGAAGTTGTCGCTTTGGTGTTCGACGAATACCTCTACGAATGCGCGATCGTTGAGTGACGTGGAGACTCCGAGTCTGATACACTGTCACAGACGTCGCGTCCTCGGCCTAGTCCATGTTCGCATTGGAACTGAACGAGGAATGTCATTGTATTCCGATGTGTGGACGGGCTGGGCCTCACTCAGAAGGATTCTGAAGGTATTTCCTTCTTCGGACATAATCTCGGCTGACGCGTCAAGAAACGCGTCTGGTCTGGTCGTGTCTGCCCAGAGTCCCAGACCTTCACTACCAGGATGGAGGTGACCGACCCCAAAGGCAGATGTAACTATTGCAACATCTACGCCGGAAGAGACAAGGTCAAGACGTGTTCTCGCTGCCGGTTGGTCTCCAAATTCGCTAAAAAGCCCCCGTACTCATCTGCTCTCCAAGCTTGGTACGATACTGCTGTAAAGAATGCCAAGTGGCTGCTTGGAGGGCCCACAAACCGAGGTGTACATCCATCCTTCGAGAAAGCCTTGCCAAAGACCCAGAGGCCAATGCGCTCAACACAGCGCTCTCTAAATGGATCAATAATTGGAGGTTTGAGTTGCACAACTGGGCGATTTGGGCCATGGATCTGGCGAATAATCCAGAAGACCGTCTGGCCACCCACTGGTGACGATAACTTGTTTATCCTCAAATCACTTCTAATTCACATTTCAGCTTGGTGATTGAGCTGGAGCGCCGTCCTAATCCTCCCAACCAATCCCTTTACTTCAAGGTAGTGCGGGATTCTGATTTCACTTTACAGTTGTCCTAATCGATTTGCAAGATGCACGGTGGTGATATCGTGACACGCGAGCGCTTTCTTGCTCGGCTACGCGAACTTGATGAACTCGATGATGAAATCGTTGCGAGTGTAAATGAGCGCCGTAGCAACGATACAGCCCAGACCATCGTCATTTGCGAAGATCTCATCCGATTCTTGTGGTTTTCTCTCCGCGATGGCGGGGCTTCGTTAAGACAACGCGATCCAGCGTTCTCTCGAGCTCTTGCACAAGGCTGGGAGCGTGACTTGATAGAAGCAATCAATACTGGTCAACGTGAGTACATACCAATCAGCCCCAAGCAGAGTATAAACCTTACCCTGTCTGATCCATGTAGCGGCATCTTCAAGCGTGCATAGTATGAGAGCCAGGTCCAAAGTTAATGTCGTTGCTTCACCCACATGACTTCACGAACTGTTTCCGTCACGCCCAAGGTTCCGGAAAATTTTAATGTACATTTCGACGTACCATACTCTTAATCACAAAAGATGTTATCGTACAGGACGGTTTGCAACACATAGTATAGACTGCACGCCCTCAAATAGCGCTGGTTCGCTTCAAGAAATCCTCCTCTGACCAACCGTAGTAATTCTTCAACCTAGCTCCAATCTCCCTTAATTTGGATGGATATAAAGTCGAATCGGGGTGGGCTGCGAGTCATTTACAAACGTCAACTGGTGGAATCACCAGAAATACAAAGAGCGTACGCTTATGAATGGTGATAGACTGCAAACGCACCACTTCGTCAGCACAATAACTTGGGAATCAGTAGAACTTACCCTGTCCTTTGGGTTCGGCGGGTCGAAACGAACAGATGAACCTGCGGTACTGGGATCATACTTGAATCCCATCTCTCGCATAACCTGAAATAACATTAACCATGGGACCCAAGAAACATGTTGCAATCCTACCTTGAGAAAATTTTCCCACTTCAACGGACCAATCTTCTCGTCCGCTTTTGTGCGTATTAGTTGATGCATGTATTCCGTCGTCTTTTTACCCAATTTGCTGAACCACGTAAACTTCTTGTTGACACTTGGATCATCTTCATCCTCCTTTGTCTTGTCCTTTGAGCCAAGTTTCGAGAGGAATCCCCTTTTATCTGAAAAAAGGGATGCATGGTTGGGTCGGGATTTGACCTTCTCTTTCGGTGCACCCAGCTCCTGTATGTACGAACGAGCAGACTGCGCAACTGTGGGTTCAATAGGTAGCGAGGACGTCGACATGTGTCCAAGCGAACTGAGCGAAGCATTGGATGGTGGAAGGGTGTTTGAGGGTACTTTAGCAGGGGTTTCGGCAAACGTACTTGAAGAACGACTCTTGGGTGGGGTTGAAATAGCAGGCACAGAGTCCTCGTGAACTGTAGGCAACTCATTGGTCGCTGTCTTCTTCTTTTTCTTCTTTGGTTTCTTCTTCTTCTTGCTTGCTACAGAGGAGACGTCCTCCTCATCCTCTGCGTCTTCAACGGTTGCGCGAAGATCTTTTGGTTCCTGGGGGGCAGGAGCTAGCAACAGACGTTTCAGCATGTTGAAAACACCTCATCGTTTTCTACATACCAGGTTGGCGCTCCTTGTTTTGCGCGGGCTGCGTAGGGGCTGTTTTACCGCCAAAAACGTCAGAAGTCTTGGGACGTGGCACGGAAGTAACCGCCTGCTTAGCCGAAGGTTTCGCAGTTTGGCCCTTGTGTCCGAAGAGGCCCTTTCGTGGCTCAGAACGCGTGGTCGAGCTAAGCTTTGGATTGGAGGAAAACATGCGCCCTATAAATATATTAGTGCACGTAGCCCTGGGACACGCAGGATGGTCATCTTGCCTCTCAGTGATCCGAGGAGTTTCAAAAAGGGATTTCCCTTCCTTTCCTCTGCCAGTGCATCGAACTCGGAGACGTTTGTTTTGGGATCGAAAAACTCGGGTATCGCCATTGCGGTGTCCATCGCCTCCCTCAACATGATTCGGTAGAGCTCCTCGTCTTCTGAATCATAATCAGTCTCGTCATCATCATCGCTTTCTTCCTCCTTGTCATTCTCGGACACAAAAATGTCCTCGTCGTTATCACCAGAGCTGTCGGACACAGACTGGAGCCCAGGCATGGAACCTTGACTGTCTTCATCATCCGTGTGCCCGGACGTGATTGCAAGGAGCTTCTTTGGTTTCTTATTCCCACCGGTTTTTCTTTGTCCGGGGGCCTTTAGACGAGGCTTCGAGGGCTTCCCGTCGTCTGAGTCTGAGTCGTAGGTGCGAAGGCTGGGCATGTAGAAGGAACTCCATTGAGGAGTACGGCGAAGGGCTTCATCCAACCCCCAAAGTGAATCAATGGACAAGCCCGAGGTTGTTTTGTAGTTCTGACGCAAGGTCAGGAAACGGATCAGGTAAAATCTCGGAAACATACGAGATTGACACGTTTCCACATATTATCAAGCACGGAGGCATCCTTTGTTCTTTCCAAAGGGTGGATGAGGTCCTTGAAGTTGGCATATGATTCCGAGGCTTTATTTGAGTAAATTTGAGCATCCAGCCACTTATCGTATTGCTCTGGCATCTGACGTGGAAGTGTTCTGAGCTTCTCGCCTTCAGGACCTAGGAGAGGGCTCTCGAGTAGTTCTCGTAGTTCTAATGAAACCTGTGTAAAGGTTGTCTGTGTACAATACCAGAGAGACCTATGACAGAAGCTTACAGAGAGGTCACCGACAGCATCCCACATCGACTGTGGAAATCTCTTAGCTTCCCTCGGAGACTCGTCGACGGCATCGTGCAAGATGTGATACAGAATTCGCTTCGGATACGGTGATCTAGGGAAACATAGTTCGATAATGATGGAGTCCAAGAACGATTTGCAAGCATCCTTGAGACCAGCCCAGTCGAAGGCAACGGAAGGTTCCCCTGGTTGCACGTTCTCTACCTCTTTGAAGTACCGGGTGTAATGCGCTGAGTGGGTATTTGAGGATAGACATCAACGCAGAGAGTGATATGACATACGTGTGGTCGTGGCAAGAATCGAGAAATGTGCCTGTCCAAGGTCGACCAGAGTGCCAATTATATTACACAGGACCAAGTATCGTGAGCGTAAGCTGTCGTCGCTTTGAAGCTGAGCACGGGCTGTCGCATCGTTCAAGCCAGAATTCTGGAGGTCGCGGAGGGTATCGGCAACAAGCCTCCATCCTGACGCGACCAAGTAGGCGTTGTGTATCCTGGGGGAATGGTGGGTGATGTAGAAGTGATGTGGATCAGAGTCCATACCTTGTTGATACGACTGAAGCGACGTGTGAAGGGTTCCGAGCAGCTTGTTGGCTATCATCCGTACCATGGGGAGATCTCGTGGCTAACTCAGCCACGATCCTATCGTAGAACCAGTCAGGGTCCTTGAGATCGGCAATGTCGTCGAGGTAAGCTTGAAGAGAGAGTGAGGGGTAGAGAATGGGACAGGCATGTTGTGCTTAAACATACCGTTGTATTGTGACTCGGCAATTCTGATGCATTTGTCGAGCTTGAAGGGGGCCATGAGAGCGGTACGTGATCTCTGTGATACGAGGTCCTCTAGAGAAGGGGATGAGTAGGATGGTTGAATGCGATGCGATGGAAATACCAGCTAATAGATCGAGCTTCTCTCTACCGGATATTCGTCCAGCAAGCATGACTTCACCCGTTCCGCGAGCGCCATACTTGCCGTTGCGCAGAATGAGTGCACGAGATGTGGATGGCTTCAGACCATTCTCGTCGCGTTTTCCAGAGAATTTTTTCTGCACATGCTTTGGACCCACTGCGATGAGATCTTGCGAGGGGGCAACGCTGGTCTTTTTCTTGGGCATTGTGGAGGGGATGCAACTCGCGATCTGAGCCTGCACTGCCACGCAAGGCTCCTGACCTCCAGCATGACGTTACTGTACATCTAACCTCCCTGCAGTTTGGGCCCTTCGCAGACCCTCCCCAAAGTCATCGTCAAAGCTCTCATCGTCCAAATTGTCACAATGGCGTCGGGTTTCATCATGGTTGCACTAGAATACCCTCTCCCCTTCGTCAAGGGGTCGCCCATACATCGTAGCATGCCACTGAGGCCTGAGGATTGTGTTGCTCGTCCTGCAATCTTTCTTCGCCGTGCTATTTTATTAGGTAGGTCGAGTGGCAACATGCTGAAATATTTCCGAGTGCTGTCCACAATCCTCTAGGGCATGAATGCCTCTCTTTGGTCACTCATATCAGTGCCCTCACCCTTTGCGAGCGTATAGAGCATCGCGTTTTGCCAGGCTTGAGGATGTTTGCATGTCAATTCTTTCCCCGTGTAACTTTTTTTGGTTCGCACACGTGGCGGGTAACCGGATTTCATCCATTGTTGGTTCTCCATTCTCTTGTTGCTCGACTGCACCGTAGTTTAGTTGCCATGATTCTTGTTGCTCTGTTGTCCAGAGATGTGCTCGCACGCCGTAGTACTAAGGCAGCCCGAAGAGTCCGATGATGAAGACAGTCGTTCACCCGTTCACCCTCGACTCCCAGGGCTGTAGATACCACCAGTATCATCCAGCGACTTGCGACCCAAGGCCCCAACTACTATGCAGCCATCTGATATCATTGCCGCGTTACCAGAGAAATTCAAGAACGCAAGTGAACAGATATTCTTCCCATCCATAGTCCACCAGCACCAAGATATCGGCCTGGAGGTGAGATTCCTAGGCCGTGTTGACGCGGTTTCACCTTCAATCGAGCCAGTTTGAGCTGCGACTATGCACTGCTCTGCAGCAAAAGCCGGTGGATCGGGATGCTGCAGGACATCTCTCCCTTTCATCGGAATCCAACGCGGCAGCCAAGAAGAACCCTTTTGCTCCCCCTTATGCTCCGCATCTATACATTGGGGAACTGTCCCTGCAAGATGGAGATGACGTGTCCGAGTATGTTGCCTTGGTGCGTACAGTCGATCCTCGTCGTCTTCTCGAATCATGACCCACTAGAGTAGCTGAACAAATATTCCGTGGCCCCCCACCATTTTCTACTGGTGACCAAGGGTATGTGTTCCAGTACTGTCGACGAAACCGTCTACCAAACTGTAATCAAAGAATTCAGGCCGCAGACGTCGCCCCTATTGCCCCAGGATTTGGTCCAGACGTATTTACTCTTGCTCGCTGCTCGCCAGGCAAATATGCATTTCATCGCTTTTTACAACTGTGAGTCTTCCCAGAAAACCGATCAAAGAATACTAGCCCGAACGACGTAACAGGCGGGTCAAACAGCGGTGCAAGCCAGCCACACAAGCATGTCCAGTTCATCCAAGTTGGAAGCGACGGAGCACCCATTGAAAAGGTCGCTCGGAAAACAGTACTTGAAGTATCCGGTTAGTAAATCGAATGCGAGCGTACATGATGCCAAGAAAACTAAAGGAACCGCATATAGGGAAACCTTTTACGATTTCTTCGCTACCTTATGCCAATCATGTGTTCCGCCTCCCCCCTCTCTCGAGCAACCTTTCCGCGGATGAATTAACTCAAGCACTCTTTTCCCCGTTCTTGTCGCTTCTCGACTTGGTCATATCAACCGTACGACATGATTTCGATTACCCTCCCGGCTCACCTTCTTTCAATGCCATCTTTACATTGGAGCACATGCATCTGATACCTCGGCGCCACGAAGCCTACAAGATAGAGGAGACGCAGCAACTGGTCAGTGTCAATTCACTCGGTTTCGCAGGCATGCTGCTCGCCAAAAGCGAGTCAGAACTGGAAGCTATGAAAAAGGAGGGAATCGGCAGAATCCTGCGAGGGGTGGGTCTCAAGAGTGTACACGAACTGCAAGTCGCTGGCACGTCACTCGAAGCGCCCGAGAGTCTGCATGATGAATAGAAGATATAATTACAGTGTAAAACATGCACAAGAAGCTCGTGTAACACGATAGAACTTGTTCATTATCGATGACCAAGAAACCCCTTCTCCCTCCATAAAGAGTCGAGGTTCTCGAGCTAGGCAATAATAACGTGAGATGCATGGCATACCGAATAACGCATTTTCATATACCAGCTGAAGGAATCCTTCTTCTCGGATGACCTGGCCGACGAGGGTTCCCAATTCAGCCCGAGACAGTTCACATAGAGAGGGATGCTTGCTCAGATGTGCAAGAAACTGTGATCTCTCGTCGCCCGTAGTTACTGTTCCTGATGGCCCCTGGGTCAATGCATCGGCAGAGTGTGTTGCATGTCGCGGGACAGGGGGTGGGGGCATACTGATGCTTTGATCCGATGAAGCACTGGGCTGTGATGAACTTGGCAAGGAACTTTGACCCGAGCCACGACCACGACTTTTGGGCAGCTCGTCCTTTCGATGGCGGTCCATCTGCGTGTCCGCTCTGTGGGATGTCTCGGAGCATGTCACAAATGCACTGTCGTCCGAGGAAAGACTCGTCGCCGCGGAGGAGGGTATGACAAAAAAAGCTTGGTTCTCAGGGGGACAGCCTAGCGTGGTCGACGTGACGGGCCTGGGATCAATGGTGCTCTGGCGCTCAGTCATTATGGCGGACTGTACAGGCACATGGCCTGATACGGTCGTCGCAGCCCGCACCAATGACGTCGAGAGCATCGTAGACTGTCGATTGATATGACTCGGCTGCGGATTCCCTTTGCAAGGGCAGACAGGCTTGATAGCGTCGATAAATTGCGATGCGTCCTGTGCATTCTTGAGAGTAATTTGGAAGCGACGGTACGTCTGACAGATTAAGAGTCAGGTAAGAACGAGTCGTGACCGACGTGATCACTTGCTGGTTGAGAACCGGGAGGGACTGTCCTTGGATGCAAGTAGCGGATGCCGACTACCGCGTCACGATACACTGCCTTCAGAGGGAGGCCCTGGTCTGATTGCAGGGTAGCGGATGCTTGAAATGTCGGCAAAGATGAGAAGGATAGTAGCTCCAAGTCCTCCTGATAAGATGAACAACATCAGACGGACCACAGGCAATCTGAGCCGTTGCTCACAAAGACAACTTCCCTCTGCTCTATATGCAAGTCGTCTGCCTCAGTATGTACGTTCCACAGTATTTTCAGGCGCATAGAAACTAGTTGTCCGGAAGGTGACTTTTTAGCCTCCAGGATGATCCTCATGGGTGGGTTCGTGAAGTGCTGCCATTCAGATTCAACTGGAGCCTGAATGCCTTGAAGGGACGACGGGTAAGAACGGGAGTACTTGTTGAGCATATACGAAGCAGATGTAGTGATGGAGTGCGACATGTCGTGGTTGAAGTTAAGCCAGACTTGGATGGGCAACTTCAACTACAAATTCACAATGCGTGATTTCACTGCACTTTGATGGACTGTTTACATGAATGATTTACGCATACATACAACGCCGGAAGCAGCGCAGGGGAATCAGTCGCAGTATGCGCCTTCGCTGGCCGGCTATCGCGATCGATTCAGCGACGCGCAGACGGGACACATGAACATCACTCACCGCGACGTCCCTGGCATATCGGTACAGGATGCCTCTCCTTTCTTTCAAGGCACTCTTACCCGAAACTTCCCATTCCTCCCTGCGCGCCGTCTTCTCATCCTCTCCTACCTGCCAATCAATGGTTCGCGATCCTGCATCAATGATGATGCGATCACCGTCTTTGACTAGAGCGATAGGGCCACCCAAGGTAGCTTCGGGGACAACGTGACCTGGGAAGAGCGATCGTAAATGCCCTGAGTCACGACTTGAACTAAAACGCGACTACCGATGATAAATCCTCTAGACGCTCCTGAGAAACGACCGTCAGTAATGAGAGCGGTCGAATTACCAAGACCAGCTCCCATCAAAGCAGCGGTGGGTCCTGTGATTAAACCCGATGAGGGAATAATTGGAGTGAGTCACTCTACTGGATTTACCTAACATCTATAACAGAAAGCTTAGGGATGTGCAGGGTAAGCGGATCGAACATCATACCTCAGGCATCCCAGGTGCACCTTTCGGGCCTTGGTATCTGAAGATAAGGACAGTCCCTGGTTTGATCTCTCCTCGTTCAAGAGAGGGGTAAAAGTCGTGCACACTGGTGACAGTTTCAACTTTGACTGCGAAGCACCAGGGTCTGGTTTACCTGTCAAAGCATTTGGCAACACCCTGTCATTTCTGGATCAGAAATTGGGCCTGGGTGTTATAAAACACAAACACGGACCTCAAATCTCAGGCCTTCTTTGCCAGTCAGTTTAGCCACAGCGGTCCCAGGCGCCAAGCTTCCGCGCAAAATCGTCAGATGGCCCGTTGGTTTGATCGGGTTCTCCACTCTCCTGATGATGTCCTGCGTTTCAAAGTCAAGTTCTGGTACGTCCTCAAGATTCTCTGCGAGCGTCTTTCCCGTAACAGTCATCTGACTGCCATCGATCAAATTGGTGTGCTTGAGAAGGTATTTAAGCAGAGCTGGAATTCCACCAATCTTGTGTACATCTTCCATGTAATACTTGCCAGAAGGCCTCAAGTCATAGTCAATTCAAACAGCTTCACAGACTCAAATGAATGCATACTTGAGGTCGGCGATGTAAGGCGTTCTGCCAGAAACTTCTTGGAAGTCGTCAATTGTGAGAGGGACGTCAGCAGCTCGGGCGATGGCCAGCAAGTGGAGCACCTTCGCGCCATCAGAACGCGAACCATGTAGACATGGGAGACGTACTGCATTGGTTGATCCACCAAGGATGTTCACGATAGTAATTGCGTTCAAGAACGACTGGCGGGTAAGAATATCCCTGGGCTTCAAATCCAACTCTAGCAGGCGCTTCATATATTTTGCAGCCCTGAAACACTCCTGGATTTTTTCTATGAACAGAATTTGAATCGCCATCTTCGGCCAGGAAATCTTCACTCACCTGGGTAAACCGCAGGCGTACTAGAGGAGTACGGCAAGGACATCCCCAGAACCTCGAGGGCAGAACTCATGGTGTTTGCTCTGCCATCACAACAGGGTTTACGCACAACAAAAACCTCAAGATGCATTCACTCACGTATACATCCCACCACAAGCACCTGGTCCGGGACAGGAATGCCTGACCACGTCAAACCGTTCCTCGTCATTAATGTGACCAACCGCAAATGCACCTGATAGTCGTAAGTATCATGAAAGAAAAACCAATTGAAGATCATCAAACCGTATGACTCGAAAGCGTCTGAGATGTTAACAGTGCCACCTTTCTTGAATCCCATCGAGGGACAATCGACATGGCGAGTACCCACTTGAATGGTTCCACCATAAACAATTATGGTGGGACGATTGTGCCGTGCGGCAGCCATTAGAACACCAGGCATGTTCTTGTCACATCCAGGGACAGAGATGTTGCCGTCATAATGTTGGGCCTAACATGGCAAATTCGAGCTTACGAGGTGCTATGACCACGGCAATCATTGCTCAACTCACCAAAGTGACCTTGTTTCGTCGTCAGCCTGGGTGTACAGTGATTCAGAAAGCGACTCACAGCTTCGACAGAGTCCGCAATCAGGTCTCGGCTTGGCAGCCTACGAAGACACAGTCAACGAAAACCTCCTGCCTAGCCTTGACCATCTAGCAAATACGCACGAGTAACGCATCCCTGTAGGGATAGGAATGAAAAAAAAAACCCCTCTGGAGAAGGAATAAAACATACCGTCAGTACCCATCGTGATTGCGTCACTGGGGACCATGATGAGCTGGATATCATCGATGAAACTCTAGCGCAACTGCAGACCTGACACCAATGGTATTGAACGTCAAGCCAACGAGGCCTTCCTCCTTGCAACCCTCCTTGATCTTTTTCGCAAGATCGAGCTTTTTGTGGAAAGATCGGCATAGCTCGCGAATACAATGGAGTCGATAGAGCTCACGAGGTGCATATTACACGGATTGCCTTGATGGCGATCAGGCTGGTGCTTTTTGATACAACATTGCATACTCACCCTCCCACCAGATTGGAGAGATACCGATCTATCAGGGAAAGTCAGGTGATGCGCTAGTCGTTGGAAGCACACTCGTACCTGAGGCTTATCCATATCCTCCTCGGTCAATCCGGTGGCGTAGACTGCAAATAGTGCATTAGAATGTACTACGCGGAAGGGATACAAGCTGCGAACGCATGGCTTGAGCGCCACCACGGGCCTTGCACGTACAAGTCAGTGGCCCCTTTCATTACACGTCGAATGCAAAGTAGGCTCACCTTGTCCTGGGTCAACTGACTGGAGAATTTGTTGAGCTTAACATTGCTGGAGGTTCCCGAGGGCTTGGAAACGGTATGACTAGTGGTCGCAGATCAGTTAGATCAGTCTGAAGGAAAAGATCAGCGACTTACATCTGGACGCCAGACATGATTGCTGTGCGGACGGAAAGGGTAAAGTATGTGATGTCCTACTTATAATGCTCGGACTGGTGGGCCGGACCGCTTCGCTGGCACACGTACCGCATGACCAGGCAGCTTCCAGGCTTAGCCTATCAGATCCAGTGTATTTTCTACCTATCACACGGATTCACACCCAGACGGCTTCCCGTTCAGATGGAACGCGACCAGATAATTCCCCAGACCTAATTGAAGAGTCACTGAGAGGGGATACCGGAATTTGCAAGGCAGACTTGAGCCAATCTCGACTACTAGTGTCAGCAACATGCAGCAAACATGACTTGACAGGATCATCACAGGGCGCGTGAAAGCAGGCGGTCCTGGTAGAAACTTGCATCACAACCCTGTAGTTATAGAGTTCGTGATGTTGCAGATTCTCCAGTAGTCCATGGCAATCTGTATCTTTGCAATACACCAACTTTTGCATGTATCCTGCTCAGCGTGACATGCGAGATCTTGCAATACGCTTGCATTATGTAATACACACCCGTCCTCTTGCAACCGCACCGTACTGCATCATATCAGCTCAGCCGACCCACACTAGCACCAGCGTCTTGCAAGATATACTATATATTGCAAATCCTGCCAGCGCCTTGCAACATACATCATATTATATGTTGCAAATCCCACCACCGGGCCCATCCTCTGTGCCAGCGCCTTGCAAGATACACCACACCACCCCGTCGGGCCTGTCCTCTGCCACACTCATACCATCTTGCAAGATCACATCTCGTATATTGCAAGAAATGGATGTCCTCGTTACACTGGTAGTCCATCATCCATGCAAACTGCTCTCACATTTTGCAAGACGAACGGACTAAAGGTTATATAAAGCGACACCCTGATATGGGTCTGTGTCCCCCTCGTTCCACGACAAAGCCTTCAAACCCAGTGTCCATTTCTGTACTACTTGTAGCAACTGTCACTGCCAGTGCCGGTATAACAAATTTGTATATGCAACTTATTCTTTTCAACCAAGGGGATGAGGGATGCTCAGTAGTATGTCGTCCAAGAAGTTCTAAAATCTCCGTACAGAAGATACATGCCGCGATACACTGTCGCGGTTGCACTGGTCAAATCAACTGAATGTCTACGTGACCTTGCGTTTTCTATCCTCGATGTGAGTACCGCAAAACGCTTGACAAAAGACAAACCCACTTGTTCTTGAGAGAACTTGCTGCCCCTGCATCGGAAGGCCTTCCCCTCTTCGGCTTATTTGTTCTGTCTCGCGTCGTCCCTACCGCAGGAGTTGGAGCTTGATTTTCTTTGCCAATTGCGTTGTCACGTTCAGCACGCAGAGATCGCATACGCTTCCTCTTCGAACGAGCCCCTATGCCGTCTTCACTACTGGTCTTGGTCATTTGTGTTTGGGGTATGGGTACATTAACGACACCAGGCTCTGTCGGCGGAAGCAGCGGTGCAGGTGGGACGGTAACCTCGGATAGAGGTTGGGCCAGTGGAGCTATCGAGGTTGATTGCGACAAGGAAAGCGTCGGAGACAACAGGGTGGACAAGGGAGTAGAATACTGGTTTTCAGGTGTAGTTGCATTGTTAGGAACACCTCCGAAGTTGAAATTGGGGGGGGTGAATGATGGGTAATAGCCAGGGTTGAAGCCTCCCACAGATCCGACTGCGCTGAAGTCAAAATTTGGCAAATTGCTACTGGTAAATGTCGTCCCACTAGCATATTGGTTCACGGGCTGGAACGAAGCGGGGAGCGGATGCATTCCCACAGTGTTGTCCCAAACAGGTTGCCCTTGTAAGGGATCACAGGGGGACGACGTTAAACTCAAGTCCATGGGGGAGACAGTATCAGCCGACAGGGGCGCGTGGAGGCCCGGATCCGGGACAGTCAGCCCAACTCCAGGAAGGGGGACTTGGGGAATTGCAAATGGGTCGCACCATGTATCAAAGCCCATGCCCATGCCAAACGATGCCAAGTCGTTGCCTAGAAGATCCACGAAAGAGGTCTGAAAACCTTGCATAGCGGGCATGCCAAGACCATCAGAGGCGCTGACATCTTGCGCACGTGTTGCAAAATGATCAGTCGGTGGTGATGATGCAACCTGCACAGGATCCACGGACAGGGCCGTAAGATGGGCGATCGACGGTGTTGCAAGATGGGCAGACGGCGGTGGTGCAAGATGGGCAGACGGCGGTGGTGCAAGATGGGCAGACGGCGGTGATGCAAGATGCGCAATCGACGGTGTTGCAAGATGAGTGGACGGCGGTGGTGCAAGATGCGTGATCGACGGTGTTGCAAGATGGGCAGACGGTGGGACCGAAGGATTTGCAGATGGTGGCGTTGCAAGATGGGCGGTGGGTGGCGACGGACTTGAAGCATCTGCGACCGGTGGTCTTGCAACACCAGTGGTGACCTGTGTTGCATCCGGTGTGCTATAAGAAGAGGTGGATGGAGAGTTGGGCTGCCACTCAACTCGTTCTTCATCCCTTTGTTCTCTGGCTCCGTCACCTAACTCAATGTTGTCCCCGCCTTCACCTAACTCAACATCGTCCTCGCCTTCAGCATCCAAGTCGTTGTGTCCCACCACTCTTCCGTTGCAGCCAAGGTCTTCTTCGGCGTCTTCTTCATCTACGTCATCATCTGTACTGGTTATATTATCCCCTGACCCGCTGGCAGGCTGCCCCAATGGGCACTTTTTTGATTCGGAACCATCATTATCTTTTTGTTGTGTAAGTTAAGTTTAAGCACGCTCATTGAACACATGCTCACCAAAAACCTTGGACAAGAATTCACCATAGGCCTGGACCACCTCACCTTCGAAGCTGGAATACACGTCGGCAAAATCTCGACCGCCCTTCGTCTTTCCAACATGCAGACTGAAACGTACAGCCGGTTAGGCTAAAATGCTTCACTAAAAAGCCGTCGCTGACCTCGTAATGATGTTCCCGCCTTCAGGGGTGAGAGGGTCTGGCCCGCCCATCAAAACGCTGAACTTCCATCCTGTCTGTTTGGCGAGATGCTCAAGGACACGTTGAAGAGCAGTACCGCACTGCTGGATGTTGCTGTCTCATCGATTAGAACCATACTGACACAGTGAATTGAACTTGTGCGTACCTGCGCAGCGTGGATGAGTCTGGCTCATCATTACCGTCCATCTCTGCTGTGGAATCAGTAGCGTGGGCACTTTTGTAGTCTTTGCTCCTCGCGGCTCGTTTCTGCTCCTCGCTGAGTCTGACGAACTCTTCCTTGACCTCAGGTGACTCAGTGTCGAAGATCTCGCGAATTTTCTTGTTGACCTCAGCGATCGACATACCGGGTTCAATATGGGGAAGGATGCGCGTTTTGTAGTGAGTGTTTGAGTAGAGCTCGCAGGGCTTCTTAGCACGGGTCTTGTTCTTCAGAAGATCATCTACAACCTTGCAAGTCTTACTGTTAGCAGCACGATTGAGCCCAGCACCATTGTGCCAGTGCATCCAGCGGCGGATTTGCTGTTGGCGACAGAGGACTGCTTTCGCGAGGGTCTTGTTCTGCTCCTCCGTCAGCTGGGCATCTTCTGGAATGTCGGGAAACATGGCGCTACGCTCCGACCATTTTTGGGCCCACTTCTGGAAGAGGGTAGGCCACTGCTTGGTGAAGCGTCTGCCACCTACTTGCTTGAATGTGACAAGCTCCTTCTCGAGGAAGGCCTTTTGTTCGTCGGTGGTCCATGGCGATGGCATCTGAAGGGTGTCAGTGCTGAATAGGCATCGATTGAGTGATACATACTTTGTAGATCTAGGGCTGACGCGTGCAAGAGGGATATAGTGCGGCTGTGCGAGAGCAGACAGGCGCGGACAGAGGCTAACGGTTGCTCATCCATGACGCTATGACGCTATAAGTGCTGGAATCAGAGTAGACAACAAATACATACAGAGGGGACGCGTTTTCAACAATCAACGCGTACAGAAAACGATTCAACAAACAATACGTACAGAGGACGCGTACCCAACAATCGGCGCATACACAGAGTCGGCGCGTACACAGAGGATACGTATTCATGTGGAGGCCTAGGGCCGTGCAGTAAATTTGATTGTAACAGGACAGGATATCAGATGACAAACCTTAGGGTGTTCTGGGCAGACCCGGTCGAATTTGAAACCTGTTGCTGTACAATCGAGATTGAACCAATTAAGCCTTGCCTGATTTACCAGTAAACGGAAATTGGAACGCTGAATGATACCTACTGCAAGATTATGTCCGGCGCAGCTTGGTACAGTAGTAGGCCCTTTTGTTCCTTTTCACCCATTTCTTCGCCCTCCATCGCATTCAGAAGGAGATCCTCCAACACTTTCGACACCGTGCACATGGTCCGGGAAAGTGGGCTCTCGATCGGCAGGTAGTCTTTAGTGTATCCAAGTCCTGATGATAGCTTCCTGGTTTCCTCGCTGAGCTTCTCGACGGCAGTGAGAGTGTCGTATATTTTTCTGTACTCTCCAGTGGACATATACTCTTTGCAGAGAGCCTCCATGCACTGACGCAGGGACTGTCCGATAATCTCCCTGAGTTTTGCCTGGAGCTGCTGTTCGGAGTCGCTTGATCTTCTTTTTGTGAGTACATTGTTGTCGTGGTCTGATATATGTCAAGACACATACCGTTGGCCCTCCGAGTGGCGTGTACCTTTATTTCTCTTGATACTCGGTCGGCCAGCGCTGTTACACGCCAGTAATCAGAATCTAAAAGCCAAGCGGTATCAAGTAATAGATAGACTTACCGTTGTGAATGCTTGAAGCTCGCCGTGTGTGTTGGATGGCCTAAACGCTGAGATACCTGCGTAATGCTACCAGCACGGAGGAACATTGTCGGTGACTCCAAGCAGCGACATGAGAAAGAGTAGAAATGATACGTACTGGCCTGCATTCTTGGATGTAATGAATTCTCTGCGTTTGGCCGCCAGTTTCTCATTGACCATAGCCTTGTTCCTTTGAAAGAAAGTTAGTCGATTATGACCCGTTCGCGTCAAAGGCGAGGCACCGCTACTTTTCATAATATCGTGCCCGGTAAACACGAGCAGCAGCCACCTTCTCTTCTGGAGTGTCATATAGCTTGGGGCGGCCCATTGGTAGCTTGATGCGAGCTGCGTCAGACGAGTAGCAGTGAGACCGATGTGAATCAGGTAACGTGAACAATCCGAGATGTACGAAGTGAACCAAATACAGTACTACGAATTAGGATGTAATCTCAGGTAGTTTGTGCATGGCCATAGGAGATTTATTCATTCCAAGCTTTCCGTGTCTTGTCGTGGCCTGAGCACTAGTACCAGTTTCAACGAAGTCCCATTGCATAGTGCCGCATCACTGTGTGCATTCAGTATATGTGGTACATAGTGTAGTATATCTTTGTATCGTATATCATAGTCTGTCATCGTCGTTCCCCCTTTCCCCTTGATGGTGGTTGTCCCTCTCACTCCTAGACAAGTCCTGTTAACACCGAGTTGTATTACTTAGTCTTTTGTTCACATCACACTTCCTGGCGATGATCAATCCCGACAGCTCCAAATGTCGCACATTCCCACGCCCCGACGCCATGGTGGGTTTGTGGGTTGTAAGTCGGGTAGGGCCTGGGACCGACAAAATCCTTGCGAATCATTTCTTCCAACTCCCGTTATCGACTGACATCTCGAACAGAATCGACACGTGCATACGATCGTCCTATTGCAAACCGCCGCACCATGTCCGAGTCGGAGTACGGAGTCAGTGCGCTCGGCCGGGAATATGCAATTCCTGGTCGCTCTGAACCCTTGGACCTGGGCTTCACGGTGATGCCCTTCCCAGAGCCCCTTCCCGACACGTTGAATTTCAGGATATTGCAACACTTAGCCAGTGAGTGTAGCCTTATGCATTGGCATTTCTGAAGAATGAGACATCGCCCTGACTTGATTCACCAGATAAACCTTGTCGGCCGCCAGGTGGTCGTTCTCAACCCTGGGCTTCACGGTGATGCCCTTCTTGTAGCTGCAAACTTCCTGACGCAGCTGATCTTGTCAAATTTCAGGGTATTGCAACACTTTAGCCGGTACGTCTAGCCTTATGCACTGACATTTTTTAAGAATGAGGCATTGTCCTGACTCAATTTACCAGATGAACCTTGTCGGCCGCCAGTATCATGTTGCCATACTAGACTGTTGACGTGAATACCATTCCCTGCAGGGAACGAGTATGCAAACGACGATACAGGGATAGTTTGCATTCCACACTGCCCTCCCGGATCCATAGTAGCAACGGGCCGTGTACTTTGCAATACGAACTGTCAGATGACATGCGGACCTGCGTAGCAAGCAGCAAGAGACTCCCAGGTATGGTCCACTCTATTTTACCCGCTGTCATCGGTTTTCAAATCCGGAGTAGTTCTGGCCTGGCACTTTCTCGAGCCACTACTATGTTTTCCGCGCAGTGCAATGAAGTACCTGACTCACGCACACAAGGTTGTATCCACCGAGTGTTGGGGTAGGTTGTGTCCACGTCGGGACTCTCCTTATGTAACTTACACCCTGCCAGATTCTTTTTTTCCCCTCTTCCCTGCATACTTTCGTCGTCATGACTCAACAAATTGCAAGCAGATCTATCCTGCCAACGACACGTACAAATGAACATTACAGTTCTGAAGGGTAACTTCAGGGAGGAATGCGAGCGCATGGCCCAGCCTTCGGAAAGCCCCATCCGTACACAGTACCGTTCGGACAAGGTACCGGTATGGAAACGGAGGTTCGTTTCCTATCCGCAGCATGCATTTGTGCACGATGATGCTAACAGATTGATGACAGGTGTCACCGGCTCCAACATAGTTGACCGTGCATCGGAATAGTACTCAGTGGGCAAATTCGTACACACATGCACACAATGCTGACAGATCGTTGACAGACTTTGCAAATGTCCCCGTTTACTCAGGGACCAGAGCGTCGTCTGGCCCTTGGATCTCATTCACCCAGCCTTGCAATGGCAGGGGAGTCTTCTACTGACTACTGTGCAGCGTCTGTGGCACCGTTGGACATCGGTGAGCGAAACACTACTTCAGGGAGTAGAACTCGTAATTCAGTTATCAGCAGCCTCGCCGGCTATGAGCCAGTGTCCCAGCAACCCGTCTCAAGTACTCCGTTTCAAGCCACTCGATGGGTTCAAGGTACATCGAGAGAGAGATACCCTACAGGACTGCAGTCGTGTGGGGCGACATATCAGAATCCAGTCCAACGCATCTGGATTACTTCGCGTGTCGAAAAAAGCATATACAACACCCAAAGTTCATAAAGGGAACCACGCGCCGACTCCCGCCGTGCCAGTTCTTTCTGGTTTCAACCCAGTGGTCATCCCTGACTGTATCGACCACCTACCAGATTGCGTCGACCTTTCTACTCTCAACAACACTGAGCCACGACCGCGCTTAACCTCAGTGAGTGGCAGTGGCTTGCGCTCCCTCTCGGGCTCCAAAGTGTAACTAATTTATTCTGTCGCTAGGACTATCCCCTTCTATCTTGGGCAGAGCATGATCGTGATGATTTCCTCAGAGAATTGTTCCGCTTAGAAGGGCGTTGTGGTGTTACCCTCTGTACACGGTGCAAAAACCAACCTGCACTGTTTCGATGCAGTGACTGCCTCGGACTTGAGATATACTGCAAAGATTGCATCGTATCGATGCATCAATGCGCCCCGTTACATCTGATAAAGGTAAGCATTAGAATACATATGGGCTGCCACGTTTTGACGTCTACGACTTAGGAATGGACGGGTCTATTCTGGACCCGAACGACCCTAAAAGATATCGGGCTTGTCATTCAGCTTGGACACAAAATTGGGGACGTGTGTTATCTTCCCAAAGTGCCTCACTCTGGTAGCTTCACCATCATCAACCACAACGGAATCCATTCTGTTTCGTTGCGGTTTTGTGGCTGCGAGACTGCCGATACACACATTCAACAACTACTTCGACAGCGACTATTTCCCGCTAGTACAGATCGGCCACGGACGGCAGCCACATTCAGCGTTCTTGAAGAGTACCACCTTCTTTCTCTGGAGTCGAAGGTCTCCGCATATCACTACTACACTGCTCTTGCTCGTCGTAGCAACAACATGGGCATGACGCCTCCAAAGGTGTGTACACGCTCAGCGCCTAGCTTGAGTTAGCTAATATGATTTGATGGTGCAGGAACGTTACGAGCAGTTCATGCGCATTGTTCGTCAGTGGCGGCATCTGAAGATGCTTAAAAGAACGGGCCGGGGACATGATCCTGGTGGCGTGAATAACACAAATGAGGGAGCGTGTGTCGTCTCGTGCCCTGCGTGTCCACATCCTGGCAAGAATCTGCCCGATGACTGGGACAAAGTGCCGAAGAACAAAGAGTACGTTTTTCTTCTTGTTTCCTGTTTTCCCTCCGCATGTTCTGACGCTTTTCCAGATGGCTCTACGCTCTTTTTGTTGCCATCGATGCCAACTTCCGTTTGAAGCGGAAGATCAACTCAAAAGATGAACTTGACCCAAGCCTCAGTCGAGGGTGGGCATACTTTGTCGAGGAACTTTCATACAAGCTGTATTTAAGAGAGCACTCTGATACCCGTCAAGAGGTTAGCGATGAGTCTCGAGGGTTGAGTGTTTGTACTGAACTGATTGTACCAAATACAGAAAAGTGCATGCTCAGGACACGATGCTGTGAATGGTGCGGATACAAGGTCTGCTGTTGGCCTTGCTGCCACGGGAACAGGAATCGTCTGCTGTGCTCGACATGAGATGAAGTTTGCTGGCGGTGTGGGGGATTTACAGAAAGGGGAAAGGTATGTATCATGGCTTTCATGCGTCACCGAAGTTGATGTTTTGCAAGATACGTCAACATGGATTATTTATTTTTTTCGGCTCTAAGGGACACACCTGTCAAGTGTATCAATGTCTCGTATGACATTGTCTGCCAGTGGGAGCGTCACTTATGGCAGCGGATGCTGACACTCCCCTCGCCGATGCATTTACCTCACGCAGAGAAGACAGTGGTAACTTTCATCCCCAAATTCCATCTGCCAGCTCACGTCACAGAATGCCAATGGAAGTACTCGTTTAACTATATTCAAGGTGGTGCTCGCACTGATGGTGAAGCTCCCGAACGAGGCTGGTCCACTCTCAACACTGCAGCATCAAGCACCAAAGAGATGGGGCCAGGCCACCGTCGTGACACGTTAGACGATCTCATAGGGGATAGTAATTGGAAGAAGCTGACCCAGCTTGGTAGGCACGTGAACCATTACTCGGGTCTTACTTACGCCGAATAGGTGAATCAATTCTACGAAAAATCATAGAGGCTGTACCAGAGAGAAACGAGCATGAGGAGGACTTGCATGAATTCGAATGTTCCCTGTCGACCCATTACGCAGCAGAACTTGCAAGATGGAAGGAAGACGTGGAAGCATGGGAGCAAGACATGTCGCAACCAAACCCATTCGAGGTGAAATCCCATTGTGTGTTTAAATTTATAGCTAGTGTTTCCTTCTGATATCCAAGTCGTAATAGCGTTCACCCAAGCAAGTATACGCTTGCAGTTAGCAAACGACGAAGCCAAACTTGCTACCGAGTCAGCCACGTCGCCCGTGCACTCGGAGATCTCCCCTAGCATGTTAATCAACATTGGCATTGAGCTCGAGGACCAACAGTTACGTGACATGTCTCTGTCATGTCATTTTGCATGCTGATTGTGATTGAAGACGCCACCTGTATGTTGATAGCAAGAAACTGGGTTCACATGCAACGGATCAGCAGAAAGCGAAGCTGCAAGAACGCAAGAACGTACTCATGCGACGACTAGAAGCTTGGGAAAGTGTCCAAGCACTGTACATTCCTGGAGTCGTGTCTATCCGCGCCAAGGCAGTCCTCAACTCCAAGGACATTCCAAGGCCGCAAGATTTTATACTCGGGCTTCCGTCTTCCCTTCGACGGCAGGTTCTCTATGACACCAATCTTGAGGAGATCGAGTGGAAGCTCCGTTTGGGTCAGGCACACGATACATTAAATGAACTACGGCGAGCACTCCGTTCTCGTGCTTACATGTTACGATTCAAAGACAGGTTTCTACGGGGGCAAGGGGCTAATACACGGGCACGCAACTGCCTCAAATCTGTTGATGCCAAGGTTGATGCCAGTGTGGCAAAATACCGTGCCGCTCACGGTGCCTTACTCAGTCTATCCCCCTTACTTGGGAAAGTGGGCTGGATGAATTCTCTCCGGTATCTTGAGAAAGATGATATCCGGCACATGACAGACGGAACTGAAAACTGTACAAGTGAGGGTCGTCGGAAGCTCTCATGGATTTGGTTGTCATGTGGTTACGACGATGGCAGCATGGAAAAAGAAGATGACGGCCTTCAAGACGGTATGTTTTCTTATTGTGCTACTCGTCTCAAATTTACTGTGGTGCACAATGTCAGCTATCCGCATTGAGTGGTGTAAAATCCGTGCTTGAGCCCATCGCTGGGCAGAGGAGGTTGAACTACTCTTTGAGGAGCAGCGGCGAATCCTGCAGTTTCTTCGTTGGCAGGTTAAATGGTGGATGGATAGACAGAACCTAATGGTAACGGACAACTCAGCGGTCGACGAGGGGCTAAGGTCGTATGCCTTGCGACAGGCAGCACTTCGGGACGAGCTTGCAAAACACTTTACGCATCTTTGGCGCAACACGGAGAGGTATAGAAAGCTTGCAAGCAGTGATAGAGGCACGGACTTGGGGGTTTAAAGAGGAGCAAATGGTTAGCGGTCGTCATCTCCTCAGCGCACGGGCTCTGTACGAATATGGATTTCATGTCAACTTTTGCATAATCTCCGTCTTTCACTGTAACATAGTGGTGTGATGACGAACGTTGCAAGACAATGTGGGCTTGCAAGTTCGGCCATAGTCTTGCAGATGTCGAGCATTTGTCAAAACAACCTCAAACAAGGTGCCACGTTTTGTCAACAACGCATGTCTACTCACAAACCCACCCCATCTCGAAGAAGCCCTCGGAAGTTCAAGACAACCCTGATGAGCCAGCCTGAAAAAATGTTGGCAAGTGCTTCCTCGCCAACCTCCGTGTACAAGAATGCTTGTGGATGTGAGTAATTCACCCTTCCAACGGAGTTTCCCTGAAGCTGACGCTACATTGTCTGGGTCCACAAGATGTGCTTTCGGTTCTCCTCACCAACCTGCTCGTGCAAGAACGTCAAAGTCGTGTCTGTAGTACCATCGCCATCGCCATCGTAGCAGGGACGTGAGTATTTCGTTTTGCCGATGACGTTCGTAAGCTGACGTTGTCCTCTAGCTTTCACGAGTATTCCTGCGACCCTCAATGAATACCATACGGCGGAGCTCAATGTATGGACCGGTTGTCTCAAGGCATTGACCTTCGTATTCGAATACGTTGGCCCACAGTCCGCCTACTACGTTGACTCGGTGGACACCATGCTCGAAGACGCGTTGACAGACCGTGACCTTGTTCACCATCAAACAGCAAGTGTCATCGTCAGACATTTGGCTCTTAGTGTAGGTCTTGGCTGCGACGACTCGATGCTCCATCTAATGAACCTTGTATGGCCCAGCTGTTTCGAAACTTCTCTACACGTCATTGGTACAGTTATGGAAGCCATCGGGGCTATGTGCATGACATTTGGCCCAGGGGTCCTTCTCAGCTATACACGGCAAGGCTTGTTCCATCCCGCACGTACAGTCCATGAGGTATGTTTTGCTGTTCTTTTACCCCAACGCGTCCGCTGATTATCTGCCCTCATCTAGGTCTACTCTGGCGCGTCTACACTCACTATATCTTGGGGCTGCGGATGCGATGGTACCCTTTTATCCTGATCTCCGTGAACTGAGCGAAACCATGTCTAGCGTGGCAGGTCTTGGCTGTGAAGACTTGATGCTCCATCTAATGAACCTCATATGGCCCAACTGTTTCGAAACTTCTCTGCACGTCATTGGTGCAGTCGTGGAAGCCATCAAGGCTCTGTGCGTGACGTCAGGCCCAGGGGTCCTTCTCAGCTATACACGGCAAGGCTTGTTCCATCCCGCATGTACAGTCCATGCAGTATGTCTTGCTCGTTTTTTGCCCCAGCGTGTCCATTGATTATCCACCCTCATCTAGGTCTACTGGCGTGTCTACAACTCACTATATCTCGGGGCTGCGGATGCGACGGTACCCTTTTATCCTGATCTCCGTGAACTGAGTGAAACCATGTCTAGCGTGGCGGGTCTTGGCTGCGAAGACTCGATGCTCCATCTAATGAACCTCGTATGGCCCAACTGTTTCGAAACTTCTCTGCACGTCATTGGTGCAGTCGTGGAAGCCATCAAGGCTCTGTGCATGGCATTGGGCCCGGGGTAGTATGTATGCTATATAGGTCGTAACTGTTTATTTTCACTAGTGGTGTAATTACATTTTCGTGTGATCATGGATAGTTTGCAAAACAACGGAGGCAAGTCTTGCAAGACGTTTGCATTGGCCATGGCGGGTCACCTGTACTTTCAACCAGGTATCAGGATCAAGCCATTCGAGGTGGATGGGCTGGGTAACATATTGCAACATATGATAAACAGGGACTTGGATGGATGTCGGAAGGTGGGAGGCATCTTGCAAGACCATAGTGAAGGTTTGCAGTGCTCATGAGACAATTTGCAAGATTCTTGAACTGTCTTGCAACTGTCTTGCAACGGTAAAGCACAACTGACACAGTAGACGGATTGCAAACAGGACACTAATATGACTATAGTGTTTCCTGCAAATAGGTGTAACTATAATTGCCGGATATAGTGCAAATTTCTCCCAGGATCTGGTGGTGAAAGCATGCCATGCCATGCTAGTGATTGCCAAATAACCCCAAATAGGTAGTACACGAGATGCGCCTCTCCTCCAATGCAATGTCATCTCACGAAGAATCTAAATGCCCGAGAAGGACCATTTTCGCCCAGATCAGAATGGTCGGCTAGCCCATGGTAATATCATGTCAAAGTAAGCCAAAGAGATTCCCCATGGGGCAGTAAGCAACATAATATGAAGTCATTGTCTGGCAATGTAGAGTGTCGGCAGATTGGATTAGGCTGCGCAGTTCATACAAACCCTTTCGTTCCAGCATCTGACATGGTTTTGCGAGACACAGTTCACTAGTCGACCCTTATCTTCCATTGTCCGCAGTTGTGATCTGAGGGTCCATGTATGCCTCATAGGTGTTATTGATACCTTTCCGCTTAAATGAGCACCCCTACCATTACACACAGGAATTCGGTCAACCTGGAATGCCTCTCATACTATGACAAGGGTGTTATCAGTACTACGAGAGGTGCCCGAAGAGTGACGGTCTCTAAATAGGGAAAGGTAACGGAACTACGAAAAGTGTGGTGTATCTGCTATTATAGTACAATGACAGCAGGCCAGATTATGATCAGTTAAAATTCAAAGTCTAACTCGGAGTCACAGTCCTCCAGATCAGTATCAAAATCGTCCTCGCTCTCGTCTTCTCCAACATCCTGGCCAATATCACCAACATCCTCATCACTATTGACATCATCCCTATCGTCGGCATCCACATCACTGCTCTCCTCGATTTCGTCGCCAAGGGAAACTGCACTTTCGATCTCACTGTCAGGTATGTCCTCACTGGCTGTGTCATTCTCGTCTTCTTCCTCGTTGCCGATTCCAAACTTCTCCTCGGTTTGGATCTGGGATTTGTGACCAACTCCGAAATTGATATATCGAGCAAACATGTCCCGGTCAGCGAAGCTATAGGTACATGATCAGATCTCTGAATGAGCAGGAATCGAAAACCAACATGTTGATATAGAAGCCGCTCCAGTCATCAGTTTCACCTGGAGACCTGGCAAGGGATTCTCCGTGCCTCAAAAGGGAGTCAGTGCGACCCTCTGAGAATACCGGGATAAGATGGCAGGCACGAATGACCAGGGACGGGTCAAGAAAACCGAATGCGCCGTCATCACTGTCCGGAACAAACCCAACTTTCGGCAGCCGAGCCTCTTTGAAACCCCATCGATAATCCGGCTGGACACCTAACCAACGAACCCACAAGACCTCTATCAATTGCTGAGAGCGGTTACGAGCATCTGGTGCTGCATGTACGATAGGAATGAGAAATGCACAGATCACATGTGCATACCAGAACGGATGGGCATCTTGGCAATCCTCTCGGGATAAGGTCATGACGGTGCATCTGTGACCTGGCCGTACAAAGTCCTGGTGCCGGCGGACATCATAAGATGTGTAGTTGACACGAAATGTCTTTGAGACAATAACCCGGTTGAGGTTATTCACGAAGTGGATATGGCTTCGTTCAGCATCAGTAAACTGTTGTTCATCCCCGTCGTACTCGTATTGATATAGCCGAGACAGTAGATGATCCTTCAGTTTCCGAATGAAGTCTTCCTGGGTGTAATGGTCTTGGGTCAGTGTAATTCCTGTAGTCGACAGAGTACATACCTTGATCGCTGGATCACCTCGAGCGCGATGATCACTGAGGAACTTCGTGAGGTTAACAGTGTGGCTAGGGGAATTGGAGAGAACGTGATGCAATTCCGGGATTCCATCCAGCTCAGAGGTCTCAGTCTCAGTCTCAAACGTAGGTGGATCGAATACTTGTTGTTGCCGCCGTACATGGGTGAGGTGCTGGTGATGTCTGGCAAGCTGTTGTGCGACATTGTGTTTGCTTGAAAGATTGTATAGCTTCTTGAGCACGCGATGAGCAAGTTCACCCTGTCAGCAAGCCGTAGTCAATCCCAAGCGGAGTGCCATGGAAGACTCCACTCACGGTTTGCGTCGAATACGAATCTGTTGTCCCAAAGTGCCGTATTGTCTGGACATAGTCTCCTAAGGAGTGGAATTTGTATGTCAGTAGGTTAAAGGTCTTCCGACGGGGACCACTCTGTGAGGTGACACTTCTGCCACTCTTTTCTGCTTGTGCTAGTTGATGGCGCTGCCGTGCCATTGCCTCGCTAGGCAGTTCCTTGACATCAAATGCTCTGCAAGTTATGTTGGCGAACTTTCGGAGTTCTTGACCAAGTTTCTTGGTGGACTTCTCAAAGAGGCCAAGAGAGCCGTCAGTATGTAGACGAAGCTTTGCTAATGCGTGGAATTCGGCCAGCCGGAAAAGAAGAGTTGAGATGGCAGTGTCATGCCCATCCGGGAAAAGACCCTCGAAGGCCGGTATCGCACACTGGTTCACACGATGGTGAGAGTGGTTTCATTGTGAAATAAGGGAGCTTACCTGGAGCATATCCTCGAAATGACGGGCTGTGTGTCCCGTTTCCAGGGCATCCGCGGGAAAACGCCGTATAGCGTCAACTCCAAAAGGCGGGGTGGCGGAGTAACTAAAAAGATTAGTTAGACTAGGAAACAATTTGAATCGTGGTTCGTTACCGTTCGTTGAGTATTGCCACTTTGAGTGGGTCCAAACTATGCAGGATGCGAACCAAGTGTTTCAAGACATTTTTTAACACCCCAAGCTCGAACTCATGCATGAGGTCGACGACAATCATCGGGAATAAGTCTAAGCCAAGCGGAGCAAGGCGCTCTACGAATGCATTCTAGAGCATGAGGCATCAGGAACAAATGCATGAGAGATAAGATTATTTGCACTTACAACAGTCGGAACAAGGGATTGCTCCTTAAGGAGGGCCTCGACAATGGATGCCTTAATTGGTCGACCAAGACGGTAAATCCTGTCTCTCGCGGCAAGAACTTTGGCGTGAAAATAAGTGCGAAGTTGAGATATCCTGGCTTTAATGTCATTGACGAAGCCAACACGCCAAAAACTTGACTTTGGGATGAAACATCGTGGGCATGGGCAATGGCCTTTATCCCGAATTGTTGCTATCAAGGTTCTGTTCAAGTTAATTACACCCTGATGCCATGACGTTGTCATCGACACTTACTTCTCGGGATAGTCAGCCGAGTATGTGAAGATCCTCAGATAGATTCGCCGGCGGATACCATCGTAACACTCGACGACGATGCCATTCTTGTATGCTTCTAAAAAGTCTTCGTCCAGTAGTACCCGCCACACTGCATGAAATAGCTCTCGCTTGCAATGTGCAAGGACATCCGCATGGTTCTTCCGTCGGGAGAGGGATTTGACCATTTTGATCAAATCTTGTGGTAGCTAGCTCAGAAGGTTAGATATATGGAATGATGAGGGAGCGATGGACGACATACAGATGGTATCAGGGCAATGGGGTGACACGCCCCTGAAACCGGAGATGCACGGACATACTTTGATAGATTTCCAAAGAAGAGGTAGACGGGCCATGCAGTGGAGTGTCCAAACTGCGCAAGCCGCGTTGAATCTGACCAGAGCATTAAGCCAGCAACCACCCTCTCGAGCCGGCACCCATCCGTTCTCCTCTGTTTCTGTATCTCGTCGTGGGCTTTGATCCAGGCATCTGATGAATACAGCTCGTCATACAACCTTTGTGGTGGGCCAGTCATAGGGTGCCAAACGCGCTTGAATGGTGTGAGGTGGAAGAATTTCGCTATTGGTTCGGAGAAAGCCAGCGAGATGACAGATGTGATTGGACGATACATGAAACCTGGAATCATGAACGGATAACCCCCGTCTGGCTGACGTGTGGGTAAGAGGATTTCAACCGAGGTCTGCCTCCATTCATCTGCACTGATCTTGTGATGCATAACATCTTCATTGGCACGAGGTTCGTCAAACTTCTGTGATTCCTTTGACGCATCAAAGGTGGTTAGGTCCTCTAAGTTGAAATCCGGGGCTTGAAGAACGTCGCGGACAAGCCTAGTAGTCTCAGCGTTCGATTTTTGGTTGCTCCCAGTCAACTTCCATGACATCAATCGCCATATCGACATATTTTCCCACGGCCATGGAGGGGCACGTATCCCAGAGTTACCGTAGCGGTCGCCACAACTTGGAAGTACTTCGGTGGCGGAGTGGAGGTTCTGACTAGCAGGTAAGCTTGATAAGTCGCTGACGGAGACAAAGGAGTCTGGATCGTATGAAGGACGGTGACGATACTCTCTGGAAATGCCAAATGAATTGTATAATGTCTTGAACGAGTCGAAAGCATGAAGAATAACTCGTCTGGGAAGAGAAGGGGGTTTGGGCTCCATACTCTCTATGACTGGAGACGATACGGCAGGTGGTACTTCCGGAAGCAGGTCCCGGTACCGAGCTGGTAAACGGTGCATGCGAGATGGTCGCCTTACAGCAGGTTCGGAAGTGAGCGTTGGAGAACTGGGATCTATCGGCATGGTATTCGGAGGTGTGGGAGGTAAAAATGTTGGTTCCAAGGAAAGAGAGCTTGAGGGTGTAGAACTAGGGCCCGCAGGAGGGGCCGGTGTAGGAATCGTATCAGTAAGTGACGCTATCAGGAGATCTGGCTATATTCATTGTAAATCATGATGACTCAAATACACGTATCATACAGTGCAGGACCTACCTGTATGCCATGATTATCTGGCGTTGTACCTCTTTGCCTCTTTGCAATCCTAGGCGCCTCAGCGAGTGGGTGGTCAAGTTGGTGCTTCAGTCGCTGAACCTTTGCATTCGCAGCTTGTGCACTCCGTCTCTGTTTGTAAACCAAGCAGTTGTTGCGATGGTGGGTGAGGCCACGGGAGTCCGAAAATGCGCGGTCACATGGCTCCCCACATTTGAATAGTTGAAGGCCACTCATAACGATGAGCAATATAATGAGGTGAGATAAATTCATGAATTGCAGGAGAAGATTTCAATTTTACCACTGATACCAGCTAGTGAGCGAGCGCCTCGACAAGATGTTGGAGAGGCCAAGGTGAGAAAGCGCCGTAGTTGCAAAGCGTAGTGAATGGAGATGGGATGATTCAGTGTAACGTCCACTGAACTCTGTGCGATCTCACTCTGATCTCCTTGCTCTGCTAGATCCGGTGTTGACACTGCCATGATGATCCGACTTCTAGGTCGATGTGACGAGAACAGACCAACTCATTAGCCTCAGATACCGAATAAGTGATGTAAGTATCGGCAGCCTGGGCCCAGGGTGATCCGACCGAGCATGGTCACATCATAGCGGTTTCTCTGGGATGAGCTAATGTTGCAATCCGGGACCTGAATTTCCCTAGATTGATTGCGATCTGCCCAAACCGTAGTCAGTACGAGCGAGCCTGTAGCCGATTGAACTGAAAAAAAAGCCTGATGGGCTCAGATTGATCAACATAATTTCCTGCCATGCACGACGACAGTTCAGGGAAGGAGCCATCTTCGAAAGCGATCCCTGTTGATTGTGCTACTAGTGAAAAGTCACACTGTGGCAAGAAGACTCCGAGTCGCTGTTCACCCCGCCGCTATCATTCTTATCATAGCTCTCGATCGTCATCGTTCAACGAAAGCTCAGCGGAGATAATTCTTGGACTTTTCCGACAGGATGTAGCATCCGAAGCATGCTCTTCAGGTCTTGACTTGGAAGGAAAAGACCCTGCGGTTTGAAACATGCTCATACTTGCCGATGCACGGCACGAGGGATCTTGGGTTAATAAAAAACTTAAGAGGCGAGAGTTGTGGGCTGACGATGGTGATTTGTCTACAGTAAGAAGAATTAACTGGGTTACTTGAATCTCTTGCTGATCCACAACCACTTCATTTAGAGTGATTCAAGCGAAGAAGTGCTGGTGAGTGGGAAACGACCACGGTCTGAGTCTCCCACAAACACGGGGGCTCCAGAAGAGGTAAGTAATACTCGTTGTGGAGTGCAGCTCCTGATGCCTTTTCGACGGGCAGAAAAAACAAAGGAAAGCTGAAGGGGAGGATCATTGAAAGATTGCGGTTTCTATGCCACATGACTGAATTTTCAGTCGTACGACTCGTACATACTTTACTTGTACACATATACATGTTTGAGAGTAAATTTATAACCTACGAGCGAAAGAGCCCGCACTGCACAACCTTGAGATATCACAGTCTCGTAGGAGGTGTTTTCCTGTGCCCTGCGTTGGGCCGGTCTCGTCTCACGGATTCGCCCATCCAGGTCACGTGACTCGGGTCACTGGACACATCCGCTCTCCCCCAACACATGGAAAGCCTCTCCTTCTTCCTCTCTCTCAGTCCCCTTCCTCTCCAGACGCGAACAGCAGAGGTTGTTCACCTACAAGCATGCAAGGACTATAGGAGTGCGGCGATTCGGTGCTTCAGAGCAAGGTCCAACTCGGCTGGTAACCACTGGTGACCGTGACATTGTGACATATAATTTGTGAATGTGGGTCCCAATTTCAAGTTAGTATCATGTGGGTTCAATTACTGCCGATTCACCAGCTTAGGATTGGTGCAACTCGAACAAGGCCTTGAGATCTAATCGTCTCCATACTCTGTTTGACTGGACGGCCACACCCCTCAAGCCTCAGGGCCAGAATGAGGTTCAGATGTTACGTATGACACGCGATCATGGCGTTTGACTAGACTTGGACATGCTAGACTGCCACACCCCTCAGGGTCAGAATGAGGTCCAGAATGTTACGTATGACGTGCGATCACGGCCCGGTCTGCTTGGAGGCGCCCGCCGACAGAATACATCACATGGAACTGGTGCACACCCTTTGTAGTGATCGAGCGGTAGTTTGAATATGCCAAACTGAGCTACGATGTACTAACATTTTATGATGTTCTCAACAGATACACTGCACAAAAAATACATTTCTTACAGACGGTTCAAGTGTGATCACTGGGAGTTAGCACCCTTCTCTCGCAACACCTCCAAGATCTCCGCAAGAATCCTTGTTTGCTCCTTCAAGGTTTGATTCAATTCTTCAAATACCAAGATCTTTTCTGTGTCGTTCTCAGACCGCTTGGGAATCCGGGGTTGTGAAGGTCCAAATGCATCAAAGAGGGATCGAAGGCGGCGTTGTTCCTTCGGCTGCAAGCCCATAGTAGGTACAGAGGTTGCTCGACCAACGAGGCTCAGGCTCAAGTTGTTCAATGCCCCCCCAGAGCTGCTAGTGGCACGGTGTGGTGTCTAATTTGATTTCTCGACATGAGCACGTCTACATCTATGATGTCGATGATGCATACCATAGGGAGTTTACTCTCACTTGACCGCCTTCTTTTCAGGCTTGGGCGGTTCGCTGCACTGCCAGTCGCGATGTCCTGGGACTCAAGCGTCTTATCCAAGTTCATTACTGCAATGTTCGTGTGATGAGCAGAATTTGAACTGTCGAATGACATTGGTGAGTGATCTGGACCCATGGTTAGTATTACTGACCTTGTCACTTCATCGCCACGACAGCTTGGTGTTTGTGGGGATGCTGATGTTTCTATTTCTATTTGAATGTGTAAGTGTTGGTCATTCTTGTCATTGTGGGGTAGTAGATACGCTGACCATTCCATTCCCTCGGTTGACCAAAGTCCGATTCGGAGGCGTCTGAGCCAAAGTTGTCAAGCCCGTCTTCAGCCCGGTAGATAGTGAGGTATGCTTTGTGCATGTCGTGGCTTGTCAGGAGAAAGGGTTGCTGGGAACATATATCAGTATAAAACATAGAGGCAGGGTGTAACTCGGGCTGCTCTGATCATGGCCTGGCCATAGCTCGGACAGATCTTGACCGGAGTGATGACCCATGACCTAGTACCAGGGTTCAGTGGTTGGCGCGCTTCGGAGTAGTACCGTTCTATAGGCATTACTGTGACATCATTGTACTACACTTTTTATTTATTTAAAAAAACACCCTTTTAGTGTCCGCCTTGCCAGTGAGTACGACACCATATGTAAGAAGGGTCCCCCAGCCCGTGCCGCACCTGATCACACGAATGGGTTTCCCCGCGAGTCGGTCCGCCGCGTTTTAGACGTCCCTGAGCACGTAGGTTTGTAGTTTATCTGGGCGAGTGGGTGTATGCAGGTTCGTGCATTGGTGGTGAAAACGATGTAAATACTACACCTTTCGAGACACATTGTATATACTGAGACTATCTTACAGTAACTTCCGCATCCAGGGATTACATGCGTCCACGCCGAGAAAGTAACTTAGCAACAGACATCTTCTGTGTGTCTTGAGGGCGATACACGGACATGTTGGTTCTCCCAAAAACCATTCTGGACGGTCGAAGAATTTAGCATGAAGCGCATGTGAGGAGATACGACTTTACCGGTTCCACCAAAGCAAGAGATCTGTGATTTTCTTTTTCTCCTCGGGAGTTTCAACGTTCTCGAAGTAGCTGAGGATGTTGTAATAGAAATCCTGGTAGTTGAATTCGCCGTCAATAAGGTTCCAGCTACCACAGTTTGACAACGCAAATCGGAGCTAAAGGTGGTAAATGAAATCATTAAAACGGGTGGTGAAGGATCAAGTGAGAATATACTTGGACGGCAATATATGCAATCGCACGTGGACGGACAGACTTCATTCCCAGCAAGGCCGCGACATGGGATTGCGTGCGACAGCCCTCTCGTCTAGATCGCTCCCCGGGCCTTTGCCCGTCATCTTTCTCATCCATCTTAGTAGCTGAAGTTGGTGACATGAAAATATACTTGAAGGCCTTTAGGATCCATATGTAATTATTCGAGATATAGAAAGCCATACACGCACCTTGACGAGGAGCCTATTCTGGAGAAATCCTTTTGTGGGGTCGTCGGGATTGTACACCTCGTTTTGTATAAGAACGCCGGCCAGGAGTCTGCAGTCACGAGAAAGTCCGGATGGTAATCCTGGATGGCAGCGCGTTGTCTATTGATAACGGGGATCAGCATTGGACAAGTAGGTAGCGTGGAATACACACTCGAGGTCATTCCATTTGTAGTCCACTGGACACAACAAGCGTCCAGTAGCGTCATTGTCAAACCCACGCCCACCCTTCTCGGTAGGGCGCAACGCTGGTTCTGGGGAAGGTGTCAATGACATGAGCCAGTAGATTACCTCTGACTTGAGACCGGCAGCATCATCGGCCCGAGCCGAATCCGCTCCTTTGTTAAGCTGGTGATGATCAGTTACTGGTGTTCACTTGCGACATAATTGGGACAGCAGATACATCTCTGTAGGTCTCAGCAAGGTGCTGAAAACCTGTCTCACTTTCGAACACTTTGCGCAAGGATGGCTGCCAACGGAGTAGTTCCTTGTAGGCAGAATACAAGCGATCTTCTCTATATTAAGTATCTCTAGTGACTGCTCACTTCGGCCTTGGAGAGAACATGTACTTACTCTTCAGAAAAGTTCTGGGTGTTTGACCCATCAAGACAGGCACGACGGTCGGCTTCACTGACAAGGTCTTCGACTCGATCACGGAGTGTAACCAGCTGCTGGATGCAACGTCCCAAGCGTAGCGGAGTCACATTACTATGAAGACAGGTTAATTGTGTTTCTCAACACCGATTCACTGACCGAGCTAGATACATACGGTCCCTTTGATCTTGCATCATCCATGCCACGTGCACCCTCAAGTTCTTGTTCTAGCTCAGTAATACGGCGCTTGCACGAAACCACAAGAGCAGTTTCACTTGAGGGGTCAGGGGTCTGTGATGATTCCATGGCTGTAAGGAAATAGCGAGAGCGTGATACCTAGTACTACAGTAGTTCCTTTATGGTATGTGAGTTCTTAGAACGTACCTGAAGTTTGCCCTACAATCAGCACATGGTCATGGCATTAGTCCTTGCACAGGATGTTCGCCTATTTCGGTCGGAACATATGCGCTAGCACAGCAGCTTCGATCCTTGCAAGTGATTTAGTAGAGGCATAGGACAATTTTTGGAGTTGCGAGAACATCGCGGCAGTGCGTTTGAGGTCCATTATCTAGATTGCAGACACGGGGATCTCAGGGAATCGCTTGTACAAAGCTCCGCCAGACAAAAGCAACAGGACATATGGAGATAGGGCAAGGCTTTGACGGATTCCTGGACCCGAACTTCGGTCCAGGTTTGTTTTCGTAAATCTGTCTCCTTCAGTAACTGCCGGCCCTCAAGATTATGTAATCCTCTTTCGTCCTCGTCGTCTTGCCCCTATTTGTTTTGTGTCGTCGTCCTCGCCAGTGATGGCAAGATTGTGTGGAAGTGTGCATTCCTATTAACTCCAGAAAGATAGTCACTGGTTTCTGTGTCTTGAATGAGTTCGCTGACCATCTGACGAGTATCGTTTGTGCTATTGCGTTGCGATTTTCAATTCCCTCGTGCTCCGGGGAAGTTGTCGGTCCTCTCATGGCGTATCCTTTGTATCTAATCTGCTGAATCATACTACTTGCTGTTGGGCCTTCACATGTCACATCACGCCCTCCTATTTCTTCCACGGTTAAAGTTCTTACTGCACTGTTACATTGTCGGATGACATTCTCAACGTTTCGTAGTACATGCTAGTAGAAGAAATGCAACGGTATGCGGTACTATGCGCTTCGCAAATTTGCCTGAGTCTCGGTCGTGTTTCTCTCTTGCAAAACTTCCAAGATTGACAAAAGAACCTTTGTCTGCTCTGTCATAACCTGGTGCAATTCCCTGACTATCCATTCCAAGCGGTTCTCAAACTGCCCATGAGCAGCCTATGGGCCAAGACAATGATGTCTCATTGACTGCAGGGACTGGATTGGAACTTACTCGGTCGGGGTAAACAGCGTTGGTTAACCTTTCCCCAAAGCTACGGTGAGGTGTCTATTAGATTAGACTCTGTTTGAGTAGGTAGCGTTGCTGTACTGATGGATGACAAACCTGAGGTAGTTCATGATTGTCTGATCGCATTCTCTTCAAAGTTGGGCGATCAGTCTCGATGTCCTGAGAGTCCAATGTCTCGGCGGACGCAGTGTCCAAAACCATACCGCTGGACTATGCTCGTGAGTTGTGAGTATTTTGAGCACTGGAGTAATGATCGCTTACCCAGGCACGGGCCTGCAGTTCCATGAAATATCTGTGGTCTTCTTCAACCATACATGCGAACGGAGGTACTCCAACCTGGCTGTAGATGTAACGGCCATTCTCATCATGCAGAGCACCTTGGCCAATACTTCCCCACACCTCACCCACCACAATATCCAAGTACGACGCAGTACCTGGTTGAGATACTTGAGCATCAGAGTCACGGTCAGGATCAGAGGGAAGGTCAAGCATGTTGCTGTATGTTGGGAGAAAGGCCGCAACTTGAACCAGGGCTTGTTCTGAGACTGATGACCAATGCGAGATTCTACCTGGAAATTGATGTCGCGAGCGTAGGTCGCCCGTAGGTCACTGGACCCGCCTGGTTCATGACACTTTTTTTTCCCAGGCCGGGACTGTACTGGCCAGGAACCACTTCTGTGCCTGTCTAACTCGGATCTGAGGTTTACATAACAGCAAAGCCAATACAGCCTTACCGCAAAGATGGCACTTCCAAATTCCATGATGGCACAGCGTACGTGCAATGGGTCTTGGTCTTTCCACGATGAGATAATAGGGGCAGTAAGCTCAAAGTTTGCACTCCGATACTATGTAAAACTCCACACTGATTGCCCCATCCGGAATCGCCCCACCTGATTCCGGATGGGCGGCCAAAAAACGTACAACCGCTTAGAGTCTGGTGGGTTCATGGATCATGTGCGGTAATAGACTTTGAGTTTTATAGACAACGTAGCCTACCTTCCCCTACATGCCCTACATGCCTGAACTCGGACTCCCACATTGGTTTCGCCCCCGCGACTTTGCTTCTGATGCCTCGCCAATTTCCTCTATCACAAACTCCTACGACGAGTCGGGTCAAGCAAGAAGGGATGCTGGTACTGGGCAAGGCACCCCTCTTGACGAAACTGGTTGTTTCGTCTTCAGCCGGGTTGGCGTGCCCGTAGGACCCTCCCCCCCTCCGACAAGTCCCCTTGTCATCACTGATGTACTTTTGCCGGTGAGTATAATCGAACACAATGGTTTGCATACTTACGGGTACATATGTAGCCCACGAGGACTACTACCCCTCACTATGAGATCGCAACGTCTAACAGTGACAGTCCCCCAACCCTGAAACGCAAGCGGTCGGATGATCTGCCGAAGGTACGAACTACTCTTATTCTAGATTAACGCTGTAGTGATATACTCCAGACCCCATGTCACACCTTCGGCGGATTGACGAACACAGATAGAACTGGTTCTATGCCAATCCAACCTGCTCGGCCAATCAAACGCCCCCGCTTGCAGTCTCCGTTTCTTTTTGGCTCAGATCTACCGTGCCTATCTTGTCGTGAGAACTCCTCCAATTTTGTGATGAAGAAGTTGCAGCAAGATGTACGTAAGCAAACGGAGCTGCTCGCTGCGATTTTGAGTGTATTACAGAACCGAGATCACCAGGATGATGTATAGTTCCACTTGTATCAGTAGTATTCCGGGATTCACTATGTATGATCAATTGTATCTACTGTATGGATTAAAAAAGCAATATGGATGGACTAGGACTGAATTACACTCTCGAATCTAAGCCTAAGGCCAAGCGGTCCCGCACAGCGAACATCTGATGGATTGTTGAACGACATGACATCACTGCCTCGGTACTTTTACCCAGTACCATCTTTTCCAGGGTCAACAGGAACTGTCAAACTAGTACGTCCATCACCGGGTCGGTTCTTCTTGACCCCTCTGTACAATAAGACTTACAGCATGTCAGTACGATCTGGCCCAAATGTACACCCGCCTGGCAGGGTTGACGGTGACTGTCAGAGTATCTTCGACCCTCTGACAACTTTTACGGCATCTCAATGGTCAGTACTACTTCGACCTGGCCCGGAAGTACGCCCGCCAGGGTTGATGGTGACATGTCAGAGTATCTTCGACCCTCTGAAAATGCATTGGATATCCCCATTGAATAGAAGGCGGAGCATACCATCTCAAAAGCTAAGATAAGCTCAGACACCGCAACATAGTAGAACATAGAACATTCTGTTTAACGTACCATGTATCCACATACAGCTAGCCCATGCAGCCCTGACAATTTGAACAGAATCCGCATTGACAGGGACAACACTGTTTCCCGGTGGAATGCAGAGTGACGTCGTAGAGTGACTCAAACACTGGTGTACTTAAGTGACGGTTATTGGTCACCGACTCGGACTGGTACTCACCAGCCCCCCACACTCACAAGTTCAACCGCCGTCTTTCACAGTTCACTGTCCTGCTGATATGGAGCAGCACATTTTCGCCGAGCTTGAAGAGAATGTGAGGCTCAGAAGGAGCAGAAGATTGATAAATCGACCGTAAGTTGCCTCATGCCATCAACAATTGTCTGACAGCTCACACTTCACAGGATCCGGACATATACCCGTGAGGGACGAGCAATCCGTCGACTCGTTAGCCTTTCGGACTCTGTGATCGATTTGACTCGCGAGTTCGATCGGCGTGTCTTGCTGGCTGAAGGCCTCAACGACATCGAGAATGTGGACTCGACCGATAAGTAAGTACTCTCGACCTGCGTTTCCCGATCTAAATCGTAGTCCGATAGGCAAGAACGCACCTTTCGTTCCTATATGAAGCTTGTCAAGTGGTGTCCATCGATCCTGGAGCTTACACGAACTGAGGATGTGGATGAACTGGAACACGCTTGCGGAGAAGTGAGTTGGTATCATTTTCCAGAGCCATGAATACCTATTTGTTGTAGCTGAAGAAGGGCGCTGATGGCGCACGCGGAGACGACACGAACAACTTGAAGCAATCTGTTGCTATTTGGTTGAATAGCCAAACCACGTACCCCGCCCCCTTCCTTGCTGTTGACGACAAGCAAAAGCGAGGGTTTAGCCATGACCTCACAGGCAGCCTGATCTGTCCAGTCGATTACGACTGGACTGATCCTGCGTACGTCACCATTTTCGCTCTTTCCCTTTTTTCTTACCTGGGTTTGCTGTCTTAGTATACGAAATGCCATCCGCCAGTACAGTCAAAACTATCCAGTGACGGCATACATGTGGCCATCCTTTCTCTACGTGAAAGGCCAGTACCAGCATAATCGCCCATCTGTGGGCCTTTTCAAGGGTGAACTTCTGTTGAGGGTAAATCACATCACACATCATTCCATTTTCTACTCACCATTGAGGTAACAGGCATTTCGTTGCATCTTTACCTCCCCGAGCTCCGCACGTAGGGAGAATACAGAAGAGGATACCAACGACGGATTCCACAGCCGCCGAGGTTCACAGCACATTCGTCCTCGTTGCAATGTCGCCACACTCCTCAAAATGCACACGGTAGAGCCGCGTGCAATTGCCTATGTTGCCGTGCAGGTAATTGATTCAGCTCCGATAACATTGTCATGGTACACACAGTGCTGAGTATGACATTTAGCTCCGCTTTGCACTGTCCAGCTGCACATCCTGGAACATCCAGGATGATGATTTCGACTATGACGTTTTCTACGACAACATGCTTGATTGGTTTGAGCGTCCGAGGACGCAGACCAAGGCTCGACTGATCGAGGATCTGCTCCTCTGGTGGAATGAGTGAGCTTCGCCTTTTTGAGTATCTTCATCAGTTCATTCGTTTAGGATGATTTTTGGTCGTCGTCAAGCCTCCGCTGCAGCCGCCCATACACAAGGCACCGCCAACTTGTCCGTCGCTGTGTCGATGGAGTAAATGTAGTGTCCTTTTCCCAAACTCTACCATTGTACTCGTCATGCGCCTTGTTGTGCATGCTGTATCAACTCACCCTCTGTTCCCTCTACAACTATGTACAATACTTTGTATATTGTAAAGAGAGCTGTTTAAGTTGTCAAGTCAAATATCAAAGTCACTTCCATATGTCCGAGAATCTCTGAGTCTAAGGTCTACGCTAAGAATCAGACGGCTATGTAATATTTTTTTCCATTGACAAATATACCCACAATGATGAGCATTCCACTGCTGAGGCAACATCTGTCGTGCTGTCCAACAAACAAACATTTGGATGGTATTCAAGATCACTACCAAATTAACATGTATTCGAGAGGTTCGACGCTCGGGTAATGCTCGTACATCAACACCATATCTGCTTGCAGGGGCTACTGTTTTCTGTGCGACGAGAATTGCACAGTCAGAGAATAATCGTTATACAGCCCAGTTAACATCTGAAGGCGATTGTTCGGAAAACTTGCTCACTTCGAGTACCCAGGTCATTGATTCAACAGTTGAGCCGTCCGGCAGAAGGCTTTCACAAATTTGAACAAGCAGGTGGACCAGCTTTCTAGAAATACTTTTCAACGCATCCGAGGTTGTAGTCCAGGGGCTGAGTCATTGGTGTCGTTACCGATCTTCGTTAATTAGCGTAATGATACCTCCGGTACAAGATGCAAAGCGATAGAATGCATGATCTACACAGCGTTTACTTGCCCTTATCTACGTATGAGGCAGCGGATCGTCAATGCCAGCGAAATTCTCCGGGGGTGGCTTCAGTGCCAAGATGCCAAGGGGCTGTCGTGGGCCAACATCATTGGCATTTTGGTGCGATTTGGCCGGAAGACCCACGTGATCACTTACGCCCCAAGCCGCAAAGCGTTCCAAGGTCAAATATAGTATTTTCGTAGCTAACTTATCTGACACCTCTGGGATAACATATAATGGCATTCTATGCCCTGCTCAAAAAAAATTTGGTCTTGTGATGATAGTGCTAAATCGAGACATGGCCAAGTTTGTGGCCCCCGATGGAGGGTAAACCTGAACGGATTTTAGTAGATGGTGGAAATTAAAATATTAAGGACCCAATACTTACTAGCCAGAAAACCAATCCAAGACCTTCTGGTTGTAATGTCAACTTTCGACTGATGCCATCCGAGAAAGGTTGCTTCGTCGCGGTTGATGAGTCGGCGAGAGGTCCGAGTTTATTGTTCGAGATGCATCGCGCACCCCAAACCCCTGAATCTGACACCTCAATCGATAAAATCTGACCACGCGCTCATCAAGCAGACCGTATGACTATCTGTAATTAGTACAGCTTGTTTCGAAGACAAACTATCAATGCTCGTCTAGAAATCAAATCCGCGCTGCCGGAAAACGTTCAATGGTGTGCGGCTATCAGGTTTAGCCAACTCTGCTAGATCCTCATTCTCCTTTGGAGTAGATGTTAAAAAGGGGAAAGGGCTACGATAACGGGTCGGCTCACCAGCTGTAAAAAGGCACGTCTCAAGGTTAACCAAAGTTGATCACTGGTTTGCCTATCCCCTGTTGTTTCCTGCAACTCTAGGGCACTAAGGAAATGCTCCGCAGCTTCTTTGTGAGCACCGATGTTCAGACCTGTACAACCATTGATATTGCACAAGAAACCAACGTCGTCTTACTTACAGGCAACTCCAACATTGTAGATCGCACGCGTGTACGTCGGGCGGAGACTGAGTGCTTCTCTGTAGGCACCTAGAGCTTCTTCTGGCTTACCGCCATTCGATAAAGATGAACCGAGCCGATTCCAGAGGAGATAGTCCTACGGACGGGTAAGTATAAACGACAACCTTGAAATATGCATGAAACCCACTTGGGGACGTTGAGACAATGCACTCTCAAAGCAATCCTTCGCACGATCGTACTCCACTCTATTGTAAAACAGGACACCAAGCCCTATCTGGACGTCAGGGTCAATTATACCTTCATCATACTGCCGTCTTGCGAGCATCAGAAAGACGTTAGTAAGGCGATCGTGGGAGTCCCATATCGAATGGGAATGGACGGCTTCCTCGACGCCATCATGTACCGGGAAGGTCGGGAATCGTGCACGCAACCAGCGCCATAGCATATGATACGATGCCCGGTCATATGCCTCGTTAGTGAATGAAATCGCAAGCGACTGGAAAGGATCAGTGGATTAAGTCACCACTTCGCAAAACGGTGAGTCCTTACCAACATGCCCGCGCCATCTGCACCCGCAACTTCTGCCCTCCGAACTCCTTCCATCAGAGCGCGCATGCCTTGTTCCTCACGCTCATCCATGCTCCTTGTTTCTCCTAACAATATCCAGGCCTCATACCCGCGCTCACCGAGTTCACCTGTCTGTATAGCAGCTTCTAATAGCAGCGCAGCCTCCGATAATGACCCATTTCGTTCCAGGAGTGCCTTTGCCTCGCTCAACGGCGACCGGACGGAGGAGGATGGTTGCAAGAACGGATTGTTTTTCTCTGAGTTAACCTCAGCAATTATGGGCGAAGAAACATGTCGTGAGCCTCACCGAAGGCGTATTCGGTAAGAATTGGGTATCCGAACTCATCAAACTTGGGATTGTTAGTCGTGCTGCCGGTGAATTCACCCATTCCGCTCTCCCATGCATTTTTCATCACTCCACCATAATCATATTCCAGTTCTTCACGCTGGGCTGTCATGAGCTGGTTGAATTCCGATTCCCACCTCGCTAAATCTTCATCCTTTGGTAGTGCATCGGATTCTTGTGAATGCTGCCAGGCCCTGATAGCGTGTGAGGTTAGCTTTCCAGACGCACGCACGAAAACAGAAGCTGACTCGGATAATTCTGTACTAGTCCTGACATCAGATGCCGACTCAGTAGCAGAAGAACTGGTCCCCAATTCCACAATCCTTGAGCTGTTCGTGTCAGAAATGCTGAGGGAGGCAGCGGCTTGTGCAAATGCAGCTTCAAAGTCTGCGTCCACAGCCTTTGCCTTTCCTTTATCCGATGACATCGAGTGAAGAGTGGAACTGAAACTTTGGTGTATAGCAGGGCCGGTCAAATTAGATCCATACATAGTTGACGGCATGGGATAACTCTGCGGGACACCAAGGCTTGTGTAAGGGCGTTGAACTTGTTAAATCGGCCTCAGATAGAACACCAAAGTAAAATACTAGTACACACCATCTAAATTTTGTTGCCCTGTGTGTTGTGCGGAGGATCCTGGTATAGCTTGGTTGAGCACCCCACCGAACTCAGAAGCCCATGCGATTCGCGTCGCGTTGTCGTGAAACGCCGGATGTGGCTGTATCCCTCTGGTCCACGCTTGATTCAAATCAAACCTTCCACGGGCCTCGGGAAAACGGGAAAGCTCAGCGTGAGGGCGAGGGGACGTCAAAGCAAGAGATGGAGCCGACGACCCCATCGGACCTGCGAAAAACTGCCTTGCCATCTCGACATCTTTTTCTGCAGCTTGAGCTGGTGCAGTCCCTGGAAGATGTTGTAGCTGTATGGATGTTTGAGTGAGGACCGCAGAAGTGGAAGGACTGTCGTACCCGAAACGATGAAGGCCCTGCGACCCGATCCTGAACCGGGTCGGTTAAATCCAGAACATGAGCTGGGAAAGTACACACCTGCTGCAAGCTCCTATCGCCTTCGGTGTGCTTGAGGACCTGTGCCAACGGATTCGAAGGCACGGCACACTCTGAACCAGATATCAAGCCTTGTAGTGACATTTGCAATGGACGTTGATGAACATGAGTCGTGGGCTCGTTATTATTATTTACATCGAATCACGTGCAGACGGAGACGGTATTCAAGTCTACCCTGCCATGTTCCGCATCAGACTAGCAACGCTGAGCAAAGTGTTCGCCAGAAGTTATGCCACGTCTCCGTCACCACACGCGCTAGTGTTCTTGGAGCATCGTGACGGTGAATTGGAGTCTGCGTCCCTTTCCGCGTTGACCGCTGCTTCCCGACTCGGTGGCAAGGTAACAGGTCTCATTGCAGGTGCTCCGGACCAAGTACCGAGCGTATTGGACAAGGCGAAGAAGCATGTTTGTCCTTGCCAGTCTCACAACATCTACTAACCGTCGCACTACAGGATAAAGGGACTAGATACCGTGCTCCATTCCGTCTCTCCACAATACTCCACGCCATTACCGGAAATTGTCGCCCCGCTCTTGGAGAAGGTCCTCTCGGGCGGTTCTTCATTCACCCACGTCGTCTCAGCTCACTCCTCATCCGCTAAATCCATTCTCCCTCGTGTTGCTGCAAAACTTGACGTTCCGGCCGTGTCTGACATCACTTCCGTCGATCATGACACCTCATCCAATAGTACGACATTTTCCCGCCCGATCTACGCGGGAAATGCCATTTCAACGGTTCGAGCGCCGTCTTCGATACCCATCAAGTTTTTCACCGTGCGGTCGACCGCCTTTCCCGCTGCAATATCAGGTGAAGCAGAAGCTGAAACAGTGGTCCTTGAACCTGTAGAAGTTTCTGACCCCCCATCGAACCACATCTCCACTTCGCTAAGCAAATCCGATCGTCCCGACTTGGGGGTTGCCGCCCGAGTGGTGTCTGGTGGACGAGCACTCAAGAACGCCGAGACGTTCCGAGCTACCCTATACCCCCTCGCCGATGCACTGGGGGCAGCAGTTGGCGCTTCGCGAGCAGCTGTCGATGCGGGTTACGCAGATAACTCGTTGCAAGTGGGACAAACCGGTAAGGTTGTCGCGCCTGAGCTGTACATGGCACTTGGGATATCGGGAGCAATCCAACACCTCGCCGGTATGAAGGATTCCAAGCTTATTGTTGCTGTCAACAAGGTAAATCACCATCTGACTCTTTGATCCATGTTTAACATTGTCAAGGACCCCGATGCTCCAATATTCCAGGTTGCTGATGTTGGACTTGTGGCAGACCTCTTCGAGGCCGTGCCTGAGATGGTGAAGAAGTTGAAGTAGTACTAGTGTCATAGATTCTAGAAGGATGCTACAAAGTAATCAGCATGCTTGCAGCGATGCAATCCACGTGCACTGAGCAAAAAAAAAACGCAATAACTCTCTGGCGGGGAGTCGAACCCCGCTCTTCCGCGTCACTGGGAATGCATGACAGGCGGATGTACTATCCGATATACTACCAGAGACCACCGACCTTTTTGTCTTGCTGAAAAGATAATCAGTCACGTCATGAGATATGGATCGTCCTTCCCAATGCTGGTGATGTCAGCATGTCTTTCTTTCGACCACTCAACACTACATACAAACTCTCGGGGAGGGTAATCCTCGTGGTAAGCAGTATACCAGCTCCACAGTCAGGATCTCATAGATCGCACACAGCCTGTAGTATCCGTTGGAAACGTCGCGCAACTAGCAGCTGATCTACTCATCGCGTCACTCAAGCTCGATCGCGTAGGCGTGTTCGATCCAAAGTACTTGGTTCCAGTCGTCGGTGCACGCGAGGACTCGGATGGCACTGACGGTTTAACTACTCCCATTGAACGTAAGTCTATACAAGCCGTCGAGATGTCTCAGTTGTCGTACTCGGGCAGTGTTCGGCGAGGCGAGCAACACGATCGCGGTCATCCAGCAACGATCCCCCGTCCTCAAGGTAAGTCGGCGCAAGTAGACAGTGCTTCTCACCAAGTCATCCTCTCTGCGCAGTCGTCCAAGCAACAGTTCACCGACACGCTACTCGAGTTCATCCGCAACTCTGGCGTCTCAGCAGTGATCTTCATGGGAGGCGTCGACACGTCGGATAGAACAGACTCGCAGATGCAGTCAGTATACATGAGGGTCTGTCTACCCTGCTGTCTATCGTCTCACTGGCAGTTCTCTCTTAGCACGCCAACAACATTCATCCTACCTCCAGTCTCTCCACCCTTAGACGGAGGTCCGCTTGCTTCCCTCACGGATTTGCCGGTCCCCCCTTATTCTTCCCCGTTACCCCGAGATCTCCGTTCTGAGGGCAGTTCTTGGCCTGTACCATTCATTCCCGGTGGAGGTATCACTTACAGGCTGCTGTCGTCCATTCCCGATTCATGGCAGATACCGACTGTTGGTCTGTTGCAGTATGCTATGGAAGGTGACAACAGATTGGATGCGCAACTTCTTGCGACGGTAGCTGCCAAGGCGTTAGGGAGTACTGCAGTCATATCTACCTGGACACAACCCACAGCATGGGTTCATGGTCTCTTTGGCACCCCACATGACCAGACACTATACGGTTAACAGTCTGCGTGTTACATTGCAACAAAAGAGACATCTAGATACGTAGGCGTCATCGCTTGCCAGCAATACCGATCCGATCGCGGCCTTTTCTTTTCGCAGCTTGAGATAGAGGCAAATAGGCGTAAGGATCAGTGTTCCCCTTCTTGACATCACCTCCCGCTTTCTGTACATCAAGGAATGAGATTAAGATCATTAGTACGAATCGCTTTCATGGAAAACATACCTTTGCCTTGAATTCGTGGCCAAGCTTGACTTCCGAACGTCGTTTGTTCGTTTTTGATTTTGCTGGTGCCTCAGCATCAGCCATTTCAATGTCTCCATCCTCATCCTCGTTCGCTCGTCTGCGCTTCTTCGTGTCTTTGTTGAATTTGATGCGTCCATTGGGCCCGCGCGCAAAGCCATCCACAGAGGTGACGCTTTCTCTGTATGCGCTCCCTGCGACGTCTTTGGCAGCCCTGCGAGTGCTGACCTCGATGTCCGAATCAGAGTTGTCTGCAGGAATGACAAGCTTCCCGGTTCCTTCGTCTGTTTTGAAACGGTTGGCGTCCTGACCAGGTTTTCGCCTACGATCATTTTTCGCATCTGCATGACAGATATGTCAACAGGACCTAGTAAAGTAGGCGTAGTACGCACTCGTCATTCGTGAGACAGCACCCTGCAAAAGATCCATTGGTTCGCCGTCGTCCCGAAGGCGCAAGCCCTGCTCGCTGCCTTTGCGTTTGGATTTACCCTCACGTTGTGCTTGTTCTTCGTCATCACTGTCGTCAAGCTCGCTCTCACTTCCATAGAGAACGTCTTCGAAAGCATCACCCGTCGCCACCTTCCCAGAAGGTCCCTGAGAAACGCATCAGTAACCAGTAAATGCCGCGAGGGAATATGTTACCTCCTCTTCCTCGTCCCCCTCTTCGCGAGCTCTTTTGCGTTTGGCCCTCTCTTTCCGTTTCTTGATGTTTACAAGGACTTTGGAGGCTTGATCTCCACCCGCAGCTTGATACACATCGTTCCATCCAAAGCGTCGTATCATCCGCTCGAATATGTGGCGTACTTTTTCCTTGAAATGATTCTTGTGGTCGTGCGACCACGCCAGGAGTGCAGGGACCAAATTGCTCAGATGGGGCCTGAGAAGGTCGGGAGGGAGCGTGTGGATCGCGAGCTTGACATAACCAAGGGTAGACTTGACAATCTCGCGATTCGACGAAGACAAGAAAACCATAAGTGTCGTAAAGATTTCGGTTTGCATCTGCGAACCGATGGTATCTGCACGACGTAGTACGTTAGCAGGCGGCGTGGACAGAAAAACATGCATTGTCCAGACCTTTGAACTCGAAGACGAGTCGCGAGATCGCAGTCACGGTTGCGCTAATCATGTGGGGTGTTGTCCCAGCCAGTCCACCAGCAACCATAGTCATATACTCGTTTATGCTCGCGTTTGCTGGGTGGTGTACATGAATATGGTGGAGCCTTGACAGTTACTTATATGAAAACACGAACCTTCGGGAGGAACGTCTTCATCCATACCATCCACCATCTGTCTCATAACAAGACCACCCTCGCTCATCTTCTGGCCCATATATACGATCAGTTCGAAGGCGGCGGATCGGGCCTTTTCGGAGGGTTCCTTGGTGCCCAACACGGCTTCGGGGATCAGAGACGGAATGATATGTAGCGACGATGGTGGTATATTTGGTACGAGGTTGGCCAGTAACACAAAACGATCCTTTTTAGCGGCAGGCGAAAGACCCGTAATGAAAGAGTCAAGCTGCTGCAAGGTTGCAAGCGTATCAATTTGGACTTTGCCACCGTTGATTACGTTGGCGAGAATTTTGTAGCCTCGCTTTTGTACTCCGTTGTCCTTGCAGCACAGCACGTCGTTGGTCATGCAGATCTGCACTAGAGACATCATCTGTTGTTCTTCTAGCCAAGGCAAGAGCAGTATGAGTAGATCTTGTGTCATGGTGGTGCTATTCGCGTTCTGCTGTACATCCGGCGCATCGGTTAGACTTCGAAGGTTCTGCTGGAACAGCTCGACAACTTTGCGATATGCTTTTGAGACTTCTTGAGAGTCGGCAATGTCTGCCCAAGCACTGATGACGTCTCCGACAAAACCCCTGCTCTCCCTGTCGACACTACCAAACACGTTGAAGAAAACAGCAAACCAGCTTTCCACCTGCGTTTTCAAGAAGGCGATATTCTGTATCGCTTCTTCGCGAGTGATGGAACTTCCCACGACGGAGTTTTCAGAGGAATCTTCGGGTTCAGCTTGTGACACGACAAGACTAGATTCAACCAAAGACTTGAGGCCCTTGAGCACCGAGAGCCGAAGCTCGGGTTGAGTGTACAGAAGCTGGGATAGCAGTTGAGAAAAAGCTGGCGTGAGTGCCTGTAAGATGTCAGATGGAAGGGCGTAGGCGGACATAACATTGGAGCACTTGCACTTTTAACGTCCGGAGCAGCATGGCAGTACCCTGCGAAGCCTACCCAAACCTGCGAAACGAGCACATTCCAGACCTTCGCCTCAGATTGTCTCCCATCTGCCTCGGCCGTGCTTTGAAGGTTGAACATCCGTTCGCTCAGAGGAACGAAGTAAGAGACAAAGTGTCCCAAGGGAGAAGGATGAGGCTGGGCCAGCATTGGTAACAAGAAAGCGCGGGGTTCACGCCCTGCTTGACTGCAAAGGAGCTTAGTCAATTGCGAACAATGTGGGACAATCACGAACCGGTCCTGAGGCTCTAAATTCAGGGGCAGTGCCTCGAGCACGACGGCAGGTCCCATAACTCTCATTGCCGTTGATATGACACTATCTGCGGCCTCCTTGTGTTCAAAACTCTTCTGCATCCGAAGGTCGGCAATTTTCTGTACTAGTGGTAAGAGTAATTCCTCGGCAGCGAGTGTCGATTTGCCGTCCTCGAGGCGCATGTTGAGGTTCAGGATGAGCGAAGATATGACATGTAGCAACTCTGGAATGGCCGACGCGTAGGCCAAGGAATCCAAAGCTTTCGTAATTTGAGCGATAACAGCCCTAACGGGTGATTTACCGTCAGATGCATCCCCCACAGCTGTGCGAGCCATGGGGAATGTAATGCATTGAGCAAGCGACTCCAGTGCTTGTGCAACGGCCTTCCGTGTTTGCGCATGGCGCGTCTCAAAAAAGGACCAAACAGTTTTCCAAACTTTAATAAATTGCTGTGACGACGCTTCTGGATCTGCAGAGTGATAGGTAAGCATGACATCCCCTAGGACGCGCAACCACGATGGAGCAACGGTGGTATCGGACTTGGGGGGTGAAGACGACAGGACGGCGCTCAGTACTACGGGAATCTGCTCTGTACTGCTTTGAGTACCCGAGTCGACCGAAACCGAAAGTAGGTCGGAAAGAATTGAGTAGGAGGACTGTGATAAATATGGATTGCCGAGTCTGGGCAGAGTGAGCAGGATGGTTGTAATCGGAGGGATGGCCTTATCGTGCCAGTCAGGCGCTGATTCGAGCACTGGAATATATTGCTCACATCGAGTGGGAGATTGGGTAGAATAGGACGCAACAATGCCAGGAGACGGATCGCATTGTCGACCGAAAACTCCTTTGTAGCGGATTTTGATTTTGGTAAGACGCCGGAACTGGCTTGATGGAGGGAATTTTGCATCCACTCAGCGACGCGCTCGGCATAGGGATGGCGTAGAAGTGGACTTGGTGGATTCGATAACACATCGTTGACTAGATCGATGGCACGCCTGCGCACCTTTGGTCGGGGATCTAGGCACAGTTGCAGGATGGTTGCAAAAGATTGGCGCACGACTGGCGTGTCCAGCTGTGATCGGTCAAGAGCATGGAAAATGGAGTTGTACAAGGTAAGCTGAGATCTCAGTGGAGGGGCGTGGGTTGAGAGAGGTGGGAATAACGGTGCGGTGAGCGAGAGAAGGGTACTCAGATTCGACTGGATGACCGGACGGGGAACGAAAGGTGCTACCAAAGAAAGCAGGTAGAGAATGGCTGGTAGGACATCACCATCGCCCAGGGCAGCATCCTTCTTTTGCAATGTGCCATCAAGGGTGGTTATCAGTGCTGCGAAGTAGGCTGTCGGTGTGCGATCAGTGTGCGTCTCTGTCAAGGTCGACTCGAGCGCGTGGAGGAGCGTCGCGGGTGTCTTTTGATGGGGCAATGAGGACGACGTGTGCGGACGAATTTTTGCCAATGCTGTCTCCATGATATGATCGACTCGGATAGTAGCGGTCGGACAAAGCATTATAAGCAGGCACAGCTTGACTCGCACTAATTGCCAGTGACCATGCCAAAGGGCTCGCCTACGTCCTGGTCTTACATTCTCGTTCGGTCAGTACTAACTCCTTCGTCTCGCCCCGTACCACCATCCAACCGTCTGTTAGCCTTCTCTTTCACTTTGTCCTCAAGATATTCTACGGAACGATAGTCGTGGAAAATATTGAGTATATACCCACGACCGGAGAACCTTGGTGAGAGAGAAACTCCACCGTGTCCTATTTTCAGCAGCCCTAATTTGAATCAACAAACTAGCATCGTATGTTCGAATCACCCCAACTCGCTGACCGATGCTCTGTATGTCGTTCCTTGCTCTTTCTAATAGCTCCCACTTACACCCTATTGGCATAGCATCCTAGTCACCTCCATTCCCCCCGGGGTAATCATGAGCAATTACTCCAATGTTCATCTGCTGAGTGGAACTTGCTAGACGCGCAATATGCTGCGCCTAACTGCCAAGTCTACCCAGTTTGGGCGCAAGACATTCACTAGCTGGTTAATCGAGTCTGCGGGAACGGTTCCAATCAAGCGACGCAAAGACTTTCCCGAAGGTGATACTGACAACTCCGAGGTAATGGAAAAACTTATACAGGTAAACACCATCCGGTCGAGGTGCAGTGCGGATCACCTATTTCTTGCAGGCACTCGAAGCTGGTGATGCCGTGTGTTTGTTTCCAGAAGGGGGGAGCCGCTATCATCCCACTATAGCGCCATTGAAAACTGGTGGTTCGTTTGCCCATGACTCCATCGACCACGTTTACTGAAATATCCGTTCCCAGTCGCCAGACTCCTCTCTGATGTGCTGACCCGGAATCGCAACAATCCTGACTTTTCCATATCCATTCTCACATGTTCCTTGACATACATGTGAGTAGTTCTATACGAGTAGCCTTTGTCCCCCATTCACCTTTGAAAGGCATCGACAGCACTTCCGCTCCGATGTATTGGTCACTTTCAATCCCCCCATGAAGTTCACCCCAAAGGTATGCTCAACTACGTTTTCTTCGTCCCTAAACGCTCTTGTACAGGACAATCCGGAGTTTCTCGCGCCTGTGAACTTTGCTTCCATCCGAGATGTCACCTCACGGATGCACCAGCTGATCAGTTCTCAAACCATTGATGCACCTTCTTGGGATCTGATCCGGTCCGCGAAGCTTGCCGCTCGTATATATGTCCCGTTAGGGACATCAATGTCTCTAGGGGACTTTGTGCGTGTAATGCGAACTTTTGTCGAAGCATTCAAGTTATCAAAAGCAAAAGGCGAGAAATATGACCAGCAAAATCAAGAAGACGACGATATCAATAGACTACGAAATGACTTGAAGGTAACTTGCCCTTGGCTCCAGGAGCGACCGCCCTTGTTAACTGGGTTCTGCAGAAATATCAAGACAACCTTGTATACTGGGGCATCAAGGATGATCGCATCCGACGACCATTGCGCCGGCGTACGATAATATCCCGGATCTTCGTCCGTCTCATCTGGTCCTTCTGTCTGATGTCCATATCCCTTCCCGGGCTTGTATTGTGGGCGCCGGTGTTCGTCACGACCTTTATTGGTGTACGCAACTTCAAGAAAAGTGGGCCCACCTGGGACACGTGGGACGAAATTGCCCAATACAAGCTCGTGTACGGCCTCATCTCGGGAGTAATTGTCTGGATTTCGTCTGTGCTGCTCACGCTTCCCTTTGCGGTGATCACGGTGATCTTGGTCCCTGCACTGATGTGGATGACGTTGAGATGGCTGGAGGACGCAGTCTCGGCTTTCAGGGCGTTCACCGCCTTGCTCCGTCTGCTCTGGGTGGGTCCGATGACCCTGAAGGAACTCCGCGAGACACGGGACGATTTACATTCACGCATCATGAACGTAGCAGTGGGAACCCTGGGTCTCCCGCAAAATCCAGAGAAATACTTCTTGGAAAGCGGGGGTCGGGAGAAGGGGCGCGTCAAAAGCAAGTGGGAAAGCGGTGCCAAGTACTTTTCGATGCGCAGGAGAAGGAAAAGAGATTGGAACGAAACACTCCGGCTTTATGATAAAGTAGACTACCCCGATGAGGGGTTGTGACGAATCTGACGGCAATATGAGGTCTTTTTGGCTGTCCGAATAGGAATAGTGCAGTCGTTTATCGTTATGGACAGCCACTTGGCGAAAATCATTACTTACATAAATCAGAAAACCTGTACCAGAACTCGTGATTGCAGGTTACAGTATTGCTTTTCAGATAAGTCAATTGGTACAATGAATGACTATCTGAATGGTGACATCCGTTGGCGAGATTAAATAACAGCTCGTAACAACATGAACTCCACATGGGTATGAAGGAGGTTAATGTCGTTATAATAGATAGAGGCACACCAGACAAACCAAGCTTGATCTAGCAAAAAAGCCGGAAGGGAATGAGTCAAAGTGGGAAAGAATTCATCCCCGGATGGGCTGATAGGCTCTATTACCAGCAGCCCATTTGTAACCACGGTCAGCAGCAATCCCAGTCACAAGAACAGCAGAGCCAACGAGAAAACCGACGACCCAAGAAACCGCATTGAAGACATATCCCAAGCCTGTAAGGGGTGAGTACCGCACGCGTCTCTTGTACAAAAATGCCTTACCAGGTTTAGCATGTTCAAAGGCATCAAAAGCGTTCTTGCTGTAGAGTTCTGTCACGAGAATAAATGCTCCCAGCTGGAAGATGGCTGGGGAGGGTTGGTCTCAGGCTACAAGAAGATAACGAGGTGCATACCGTGCAGCAAGACTAGACCTGCAACAGCTCTCCAGACCCGACGACGCCTGGAGTGTGTGCTTACGCCGATGAGCAAGGCTGCCAAGGCCATGGAGGCGAAACCGATGCCAAGCTCGGTGAAATATCGCGCAGAGACCCATTTGACACAGGCGAGGTGATTTTCCTTTTCACAACCGTCTTGCACCTTGAGAGGGAAAGGGCGACATTGAAAGTCCGAGTATTCAAGACGTCCGTTGCCTGGGCCAGGAATGCTGACTACGGAGCGTTCGCAGCGTTGCATGAGTCCGTAGCGGATCGTTGTTGTTGTGTTTGGTAGGTCTAACTCATAAGTTGTGATGAGCCTTCAAACTGATTGTTAGGTTTGGTGACTGGTTGAGAAGACATGTGTCTCGCGAACCAGTCGGGAAGACGTGCAGACAAGATGTTCTTGAACAAGGGGTGAATGACGGGGGGCACTAGGGGTGATCTGAGGGTACTCACGACGACAAGGACGATCAGGACGGCTGCGAACGTGACCACATATGATGTTTTCCTCATAGTGGAGGCTGGGGGATGGAGGGTGACAGGAAATTTGAGGAGGCTGAGTTATGCGTCTGAGTTATATGCACTCCACATCCAGCAGGGTTAACTTACGTAAAGTGGTGCGGATTCGCTGGTGTACTATCTTCTTATCGCGAACCATTGGCACAATTCTCTCTAAGAGGCATATATCGCCCTGTCAGTAACAACCGTTTCGGTCGTTTTTTCAGGTTCGTCAATCGTTCCTAAGCGATTCCCATGCGGTTAGAGATCTCGGCTGGTGGAGCTGAAATAGCTCCAATGGGTGAAGCTCGATGTCGCGTCCTTGTCGATTAGTGGTTAAATCATCACGTTGTGGAATACCAAACCGTGAAGCCGGAGGTTCGAATCCTCCCTGGGACACTTTTTCTAATTTTTTTTTTCCCATTACATTCGAGAGTGAGAAGGGCAGTGTCCCGGTCAACTCTAACGGGACCGGTGGGGAACGGCGGTGCTGAGAGGGCGTTCTACATACTTACGACGAGTACACTTGTATCCGGTGTTGGACATTGAGTGGGAAATTCACTTGAATTTACGTATGAAATTTCTGACTCCGGTTTGCGATTGCACGGCGGCCTTCTCGAGCTTGTCATCGCTCGTTTCCTTTGTCAACGTCGTCGGAAACGGCGAGCATCGATTTTCATCTCACCCCCCACACGAGTACACCTCTCCGCAACAGTGTCCGCAATTAATCACACCCAGCACTCCGCCCATCCTCGTTCTCTCCACACCACCCGGCTGCTCCCAAGAACACACCCAAGCGTCGTCTTTTGGCTCATGACCTTATCCTTTGGTGGCCTCGGCCTTCTCTACCCTTGGTCTCCCATGCTCATATGGGACCATACAAGAGCTGGTTTTCGATCCTTTATCTGTGCTCTCATCGTCCTCGCAGTCCTCCTCATCCTCGGTGAGCTTCCTCTCCCGTGTCTCGTCAGCCCTTTTTCAATTCTCACATCACTTTCTCTCTTCGTTCCCAGCATACCTCACCAATCCGACAGAGATATCCTTCAGGGCTTACCTTACTGAACAGTCTTTCCGCCAGCATTTGAGTCACTTGGACGATCTTACAGATGATTCCGCACTGGAATTCGATTGCAATCTCCCTCGTTCGCGCACCCACAGCTCGGACCGAAACACCACTGTAGATCGTGCCACACTCCCCTTCCATTTCGCTAACCGTGCTTCCGTGTCCCTCCGTACCCCAAAACATGTCTTCCACAGCTTTGGTATCTGCACAATTGCCACAACCCGCGGTGCTGCAGTCCCCGCTGGTGACCGTCGCGCAACCAGCTCACATAATCACCCTTCCCAGCGTTCGGATCTCGATGGCTTCGTAGCTTCCGACTCGTGGTTCATCGGTGCCTTTGGACGTTGGTGGCGCGGTGGCCTTGTCGAGTCTTGGTACTATGATGCCATGATCCGTTCAAAAGACGCCCAGGCTTGGAGTTCTGGCATTCTTGGCTTCAAGGCCTTGGATAAATTACATGATTACAATGGTAAATTCCTCACAATCACCCAGATAGCCTCGACTTTTAACGCTTGACCAGGCCTCCCGTTCGCCAAGTTTGTTCCGTGTCCTCGCCCGTTATTACGTGGATCGCCTCCTAAACTGCGTAATCGAGAACGTTCCACCCAGCGGTCCGGCGGCTCTATCCCGCATCGTAACTCTTCGCCACCACCACTACCAAAGTCTGCATCGCTGCCTTTACATGCTGACCATCGCCTCCATGACTTCCTACCAGTGGCACCGCAATCGTCTCATCTGATCGCAGACCAGAAGCGTACTGCTGTGCATGCTCCCCCGGTTGCTTACACCATATCCCGCACTTCGTCCACCTCTGGGACGTCCGACCATTCTCCAATCCTTGCGGAAGTCTTGAAACAGATAGCGGCTGCGCAGACGTCTATCCATGACCTTCAGAACCAGTTCCAAGAGGCTCAGAATACCGCCAACCTGTCCCACAAGTCGTTCGAGGCTGAGCTTAGCGATCTCCGTTCGAGGAGGCGGGAAGAAGATCAGAGGCGAGTGGACGGTCGTGCTCGTACCAAAAATCTGGAAGAAGCCCGGCGTCTGGCAGAGACAAGCAAAAGGGAGGCAGAGAAGAAGAAGAAACTTGCTTGTAACGCCAAGGACTCCGCGGTGCGTAGAGCGGAGGAACTGGAACTAGAAATTCAAGGGTTGAAGGAACGGATGGAACATGATCATGCAATCCTTGCTGCCGAACCCAGCGAAGCCGACAAAGAAGAGGAAGAGGAACTGATCCGTGAGTTGGAAAGGAAGAGGAAGGAAGTGCGAACAGCAGAGGAAGTTGTCGTTGCGTTGAACACCCGTGCACGGGAGCTGGAGGAGAAGATTGATGAGAGCAGGTCCCGACTCCGTGCTGCCCAACACCGCGCTCAACTTACCAAGGCATACCTCGATTCAACTGACGTATCTCACTCTGGCGTTGCGAACGGCGGTGTCGTCGTCCAACACTGCAACTATGGGCAACCGGATAACCCTACATGGTCTTCGTCTTATAACCCGTTTGACGTCCCCATAGATGATGTTTTAGCATCGTCGAAGGCGTCAGAATGTGTCAGCGGCGACACTGGATCGGAATCGAGAGATACTTCGCGCTCTCCAGAGCTTTTGGGCCTTGCCTCGGGTGCGTCGTCAACTTCTGACAGCATAGATGATAATTTGAACGTTTCTCCAGTTCTTCGTGCACAGGGTTATGCCGCCTTTGATGATGACACTTCCAGCACATCACTTTCGCTCCGTTCTGGCCACGGCCAGAGTGGTTACTTTCAACCCGGACAAGGCATTTCATTTTCGCCATTTTGTGAACCCATGACTCCTTCAGCAGCATTCATTCCAAGCAGCTTGATCAGCGTACTCGATTCTCCCTCGGCAGACTTGCAGGGAGGATTCGGTATCAAGAACGGTCCTTTCACATCCTCGCCTGTTGAATACAATGGACGCTCCTTGGAGATTGAATCTGAGCTCGAGTCTTCTGATCTTCGTCATGCTCAGGGACCATCCAGCTCTGATCAAATTTCTATGCGCCAGAATACCATCCCTTATGAGATACACGGATCGGATGACACCCAGGAAATTGCGCGGAAGGGCACGGGGATCACCTCCAAAGGGTGGTTTTCCGCTCCTAGAAATGAAAAACAGCGCAGCAGTCTTAATCCAGATGCAAAAGTGTTCCGTCTTACAAGGCCTACATCAGACAAGACCGGAAGCCCCGACACGTCCATGCCTTCCGTGTCCACCTACGACGCACTAAATCCAACGGGGCTTACGCCCAGCATCACGTCTTCGACGCCCTCTTCCCTGCTTCGTGCTTTCGCCCCTTCTCGCGCCGAACGCGAGGCGTTGCAGCGGGCACTCGGTGGGTCGACGAACACGAGTCTCGAACGCCTTCCAAGCCTCAGTGACGTGGGAAGTATCCCTTCGTCGCCTGCGCATATCCATGCAGAGGCTTCAGGGAGGAGCATCGGGGAGAAGGATTGTGTACTCCCTGCGTGGCTGCAGTCGTTGCCGTTGATTCGGAAGCCCAACTTTAGTCCCTGGGAGGACGAGGAACCGGTGTCCACCGAGGTAAAGAGGAAGTAGAGGCAAGTAAAGGTGCGAGAGGGAGGGCGGGAAAGTGGCCAGTCGAGGGGGGTTGTAATCGTGTGGCAAGGTTTCAGTCGGTTGCAGGTTGCGAGGTTTCGTTGAAATAGAGAAAAGCCTGGGAAGCAGCGGTGAGAGGGGCTGATCTACTTTTTTCAACTGGTGCTGTTGCTTCGACCGTTTTATATATATCACGAATGCAAAAAGTATGTTGAACCATACTTGTACTATTTCCGTCCCCGAGCTAGCCTCCGACGATCGCATCATCATGATTAACCACAAGATTCTATATTGGTTCGTCTCCGGGCTCCAGCTCTAGCTATACACGGAGGGGCGCAGCTGGTGTCGTAAAGTTTCTCCTCGACTTGTAGATCAGTACGTATACAGACTGGCAGCGTGGGCAAGCAAGCAGACAGAACTTGGCGGTCGGGCCAGTGATGCGATCAGACACGCCCGACTGCGGTCGCTGTACTAAAATATCCGCACCCCCTCGGTCTCCGTCTCCGCAGCCGCAGCATCTTGATGGGGTGATAAACCGTGATCCGACAGATATCGACGGACGCTTGAAGGCAGCGCGTAACCGCACTGGTGCATTTCTGACAGGGCTATCGAGTACCGCGAATCCCTCGCAGCCACACACACTTGGATGATCGTGGCGTACACCCGAGCCGAGGGGACAAACTTTTGGGTTTTCATCTCCTCGAGGTAGAAAAATGCGTCGCCGTACACTGGTTGGGTCAGACAGAGCAGTATGATATGTTCATACGTTGTGGCGTTGGGCTTGACAGCAGCTTGTTTCAGGTCCAACAGGAGCTTTTCGCCAAGTTCGCGGTGCTTTGCAGCAACGCAGCCCGAGAGAAGGAAGTTGAACGTGTCGACGTTGGGCTTGCAGTCATAGTCGGGGAACGATTTGTAGGCACCCATGGCACGTTGCAAGTCATCCAGGAGGACAGATGCTTGAATGATTGAATTGAGGATGAGGGGGTCCACCGTGTTCCCCTCGCGCCGCCATTGATCGAGCATTTGCCAAACGTCGTCGACGCGATCGACATTCTGTTGCAAATACTGGGTGAATGGTCGGACTGTTTCGCTGGTAGGGTTGATGCACTGTTTTCGCATCGCATCCAGGGTGTGCAAGGCTTCCTTGAGCTTCCCATCTTTGCAGAGAGCCTCGACCAGGGGAGCGAAATGGTGTTCGTACCAAGGATCTACGCCCAACCCCCGGAACACCCGCATGACATCCAAAGCTAGATCTGAGAGACCATGACGGGCGCACGTGTGGAGAACAGATATACAAGCCCCTTCGTCTGGAATGAGGTTCGATGTATGGACGACCTTGTTCCAGCAAAGCTTGACGCCTTCTGCCTAGAGGTTAACTATCAGTGAGCGAGGCACCAGAATATATTCCCAGAACATACGTAAAGCATGTCTGCTGAAGCTGTGAGACACGACATCCATGTTTCGCTGCAGAGTCTGCGAGGGGAACGGGACTCGAAGTTTTGTGCAATCTCGATGGCGAGTTTGGGGAGATCCATGTATGCGGCGAGCTTTATGACGTCTTGAGCAGTGGTAAGCAAAGGGACAAGCCCGAGGGTCTCCATTTCACGCATATACTGGAGAGCAAGCTCGAGGCTCTCTGTAGTGGTTGCACGTCCGATGATGAAGGCATAGGTTTGTTCGTCTGGTTCCAAGCCTTGCCTTTTCATCTCGTCTACGACTTGCCACATGGTATCTGCCGAAGACCATCGGCAGGCCTAAGAAATCAGCATACTGCATGGTCAGAGAGGGTCGAGCTCACGTGCAAGAGATGGTGGTAAGACTGACGATTGAGCGGAATGCCCATGGCGACCATGTCATCCACGACAGCCCAGGCTTCCAAGGGCAGTCCCTCCTGAGCGACGCACGCGAGAAGCGCGTTGTAAATGGTCAGGTCAGGTTTTACACCTTCTGCCTTCATTTCGCGGACGAGACGCAACATTGGGATGAGACGCCTGTTTGCCCTGGCATGACTGACGGCTTCCTTCTGACAACGAGTGATTAAAGGGGTGGTCTGTGCCAAGGTCGTGTCTGACTGGAAGGCCCATGGTTTGAGTTTTGGATTGGGAGTGGAGGCTAGGTGACGGGAAAGACGCGATCCGAGTCGCTTACAGACATGGCCGAGCATGTTGGAAGGCAAAGTGACACAGCCACTGTTGGTTGACCTTCAAGGAAGCTACACTCCGCCGTCCGCAGTGTCTCGGGAGGCTCGTACAAATTTCCTCAAAGACAGGGCCACGCAACTCCTGAAAGACTCGGAATACTTGTGGGAGACGTCAACGAACAAGTGAGTGAATTTACCTCACCTGACATACCATTGGTTCATCCAGCATCTGCAGGGAAAGAGGGTGCTCTTCGGTCACCCAGTACTCAAGCAAGTTTGTCTTTATGTATACTATTCAAACACAAGTGAATGAATCCCTTCAAACCTTCTTTGAATTTCAATGTTCTGTCCCCGAGAAAGCACTCGCACTAGTGGCTGCAATGGTATGTTGTCTTCACCACTTCTTCCTGTTACTAACTATGGGTTACAGGTCCATTTCGTGCTAACTCTCTACAAGAAGCACGGCAAGGTTACTAATCCAAGTCTCAATGCTAGTAGCATCAGCAAATCCTCACATCACTTCACATGACTTTAAGGTACTTTGGACAATCCTGTTAAGTAATACTGTGAGCTAAAATTGTTGAAGTCCATAAAGTGCCAAAGTGCTATTCACTCATCATACTCCAAGTTTCCTAAAGTACTAAAGTAGTAAAGTACTGTATCATAAAGTTAGTTGCCAATAACATAGTACCCCATGTCCCACCCTTGCTCACATCATTGCAACCTGGCCTGCACTACCATACTGACCCAATAGCATGCCAACAATCCAGGTGATCCTGGTAGAATCTTGCAGGATATACTGGTAACTACCACAAGCCCACTTTGCAGGATTTAACTGTAGTAAGTTTATGTCAGCGCATTTTTGAGATTATGTAAGCTACCCAATACATTACTTGCAATCTTTGCAAGATTTTGTCAGTGCATTTTTCAGATTATATAAGCCACCCAATACATTATCTTGCAAGATTTTGTGAGTGCATTTTTGAGATTATGTAAGCAGCCTGATACATTACTTATCTTGCAAGATTTTGTAAGTGCATTTTCAGATTATGTAAGCAACCCAATACATTATCTTGCAAGATTTTGTGGGTGCATTTTTGAGATTATGTAAGCAGGCACCATTTAGTAGTCCGCTTCTCTGCTTATGTAATCATGGGAAAATCTTCGCAGATATAGGAGATTTATGAAAAACATACAATTCCAAGACATCCACTGCTCTGATAAGGTTATAAATTTGTAGTTAACATTATCTCTATGTCATGTATCCTTGCCAATGGTCTGATCTAAAGGATCAGCATATGTATTGACACATATAGGACAGATACTACAACATAGTAAATGTCTATAGGGATTTGTAATAACTATTGTGCTGTTTTGTATGATCATAAATCAGATTTTCGCATTTTTGACTAACCAATGTTGATATCTTAGATCAGACCATTGGCAAGGATACATGACATAGAGATAATGTTATCTACAAATTTATAACCTTATCAGAGCAGTGGATGTCTGGGAATTGTATGTTTTTCATAAATCTCCTATACCTGTGAAGATTTTCCCATGATTACATAAGCAGAGAAGCGGACTACTGGACTACTAAATGGTGCCTGCTTACATAATCTCAAAAATGCACTGACAAAATCTTGCAAAATAGATTGCTAAAGTAATATATTGGGTAGCTTACATAATCTCAAAAATGTGCTGATAAATTACAGTAAATCCTGCAAAGTGGGCTTGTGGTAAGTTACCAGTATATTTTACAATAAGCTGCCAGCATCTGGTGAATATCTATGAGAAGTACTGCAATGAGAGACTACCACAAGATACATGCATTTGAGAATTTCAGATCAAAGAGATTTGAATAACTTAAAATAAAGACGTCCAGGCAGGCACACAAGGCACATAGATTTCCACAAGCCTAAGTTAACAATTCTACCACCCCATACCAAACTGCTTCCATCAAGAAGTCTGTGTGGGCAAAACAGTATGAAAAACCCCTAGCCTGTCATGTATCTTGTCCTTTATATAATGTGCAATTGCAATCCTTTCTCCTTTTGTTCAATCTGGCACTTCGTGCTGCAACATTTTTCCAGCCAAAAACACCCCCAGTGCCTGGGCCATAAACAATTCGGCTCCGATGTTAGCAATCTGCAATACTGAATTAGGACCCTATCCCAAACTGATTAACCAATCATAATAAGTTGGACGTTCTCCTCTATTTCTATGAGCAGAGTGATTCAGTTAACAATAATGTCAATCCCTGAATAGACAAAGGGCCAACTGTATCCTTGAGGAGGGGGGTAGCAGCAGCGAGGGATTCATTGGAAGCAGATCCAATTTTACACAGGTCAGGATGGACCATAGATAAGATGGCATTGAAGAAAACCTCAGCTTCTTGAGTATTCTTTAGCCATGTCTGGTTTGCTGTTTTTGCAAACTCTGCAACTGGACAATGGGATCTTTAACCACTTACACAGAAATGAATATAATGTTATGCAGCCAAACTATGAAATACTTACTTCATGTCCTAGCATAAAGGTGCTAGGAGAAAGAGTTATTTTGCTGACACCAAATTTTGGAGCCATCTCTGGTTCTAGAAATCCAGCTAGTTTCCAGGACCTTTCTGCTTGGCAGAGGTGGACTGAAGGAGCTCAGGTTTCAGGAGTTGAATAGCATGATTGAGCTCATCCTTACGATGTTTCCTAGATCAGTATGTAGGAGTAGATTACAAGAATGCTTACCATACAATTGATGTCAATAATGGCAAGGAGATACCATAACAGTATTCTATCATGCCTGTCCATCACAGTGGCTGGCTTGGAGATTTTGCCCAGAAAAAAGCTATCGGATTCTTAGACTTTGCACCCTTGCTAGGTAAACAACTTGATGATTTTACAGTATCAGCAAGTGGTCTGAGTCCCAATCTACAAAAACTGGAACAATAGGCAATAAATTTACCATTAGGTCCAACCATAAAAGGACTCACGAGGATTAAGGAATGCCGCTGCAATAATAGCAGAGCATCAATCTACAGTTGCTCAACAACTGTCCCAATGTTTGCAGGTTTTTCACTATACACGATAATCCCCAATAACCCCTAATCCTCTCCCTAACATGTGAGTGTATGGAATAAGGTACTTACCCTTGGCTTTCTATTGGCCAAGGGTCAAGAGATTAAATAGGATTTGATGAAATGGCAGCCATTTCAACATGACAACTCATTGGGACAGTTGTTTGACTTTGTACAAGATAGGGTATTTAGTACTTGGTATAACCTCCCTTGGCCTTAATAACTGCTTGAATCCATACTAGGCAGGCTTTCTATCCATTTCTGACATCATTCACAGAAATCTTCCCCCACTCCACCACCCCCTATATCCCATAACTGATAACCCCTGTGGAGCCCTTTTATAATCTGATAGGCAGCTTTTAATAGACCCCAAGTGTGTTCAAGGGATTGAGGTCTGGAGACTGAGCAGGCCAATCCAGAAGCTTGATATCTTGCTCCTCAAATCAGATTTTGGCTCTTCTAGAGATATGTTTGGAATCATCATTCTGCTGGAGAATAACTTAATCTATAGGAATTTCATATTCTCCATACTTTGTAGCAAGTCTCCCTCCAAAATGGTCATACACTATTCAGCATCCATCCTCCCTCAACCTCACTCAAAACCCCACACCATTCCATCCAATACGCCCCATACTATGAGTAATCTGTCTCCAAACTTGACTGTACTTTGATCTCCTTGGAAGTTAGTCTCTTCCCTTTTTTTTTCCTCACATATCCTTGTCTATCTGACCCAATTCTATTGATTTTGATCTCATCTGACCAAATAACCCACTTCCAGTTTCCACAGTCACATGCTGGTACTTGAGAGCAAGACTAATCTCCTCTTTCTATGTGTAGCAGAGAGAGAGGTTTTTTTCTTCATTACCACAGCCTTTAGAGAGGCCTCCTTGAGAGTATTCCTTACTGTTTGTGGGAAGACAGGAGTGTTGATGATAAAATCAATAAAATTAGTGACCTGAACAGTATTGCTGACTTACCAGTAAGGATTCAACTGAACTAATATTGTGTTATTGGTTAGAAGAGTTTAGAAGGATGGCACCACCATGGTTCTTTCTCTAGCTTGGATTTCCTGGAGGACCCTGGCACAAGTAGACTTCCCTATGCCAGTTTGGATTGTAATTTTATGGTAGTAAAGATCAAAAGAAGCAGGAGAGATAATTTTGTCCTTTTAAGCAGCAGAGTGGTGATTTTAATGGTGGATCAATGAGGAATTCATTTTTGGTGGTGGGGTTTATTGTGATGGTGGGGTTTATTTATGCTGTAGAATTAATTAATTACAATAATGGTGACATAAGATAGTCATTACCTAAGGTATGTTACCATCTTACAGCATCCCAGGATCTGATATATGTAATAAGAATTCAAAATCAACAACTTCCCAATGAGCTTGAATGGCTGTGATTTCATCAAATACTATTAAATCCCTTAACCCCTTGGGTCTATAGAAAGCCAAGATAAGTACTTTATTCCATACACTCACATGTAGAGAGAGGGTTAGGGGTTATTGGGGATTATTGTGTTTAGTGAAAAACCTGCAAACATTGGGACAGTTGTTGAGCTTCCAGTCATAGTCCCTGTTTCTTCTGGCAAAACCAAATCATCAAATATTGATTGCGCTCCATTCTAGACAAGTCAGCTAAAACATCTCACTAATACCAATGCAACACATACCTAGATTTCTTGCAATTTTAACCAAAATTTGGTCCCTTGCAGTAGAGGACCAAGGACTGTGCATTCAAGTGCTTTTCAGGAGCTTGACCTGCAGCCAAGAGATCAATAATGATTCTGCTGACTTGGGCATAGCGACTTGAAGGCCAATTACTGGCACTGGGAAATTTCAAGGGGGTTCGTTTTGTCAGGTCCACATCTCACGTGACTCAGATTATGCCTAGCTATAGGCCAAATTAAATCAACTTGCTGTGACCGAGCTATTATCGTCTGCATCACTGCATTGCTCGCTCTGTTCAAGCTCATGACCACAGAATCACCATTACTCTCAGATTGTAGATATAACTAGTAAATCAAGAAAAAAAAGTCTGTGGAATGATAAGTTACTGTGAAATGAGCAACCCAGGTGACATGGGCGAGCTCATGTGCAATGCTATGCCAGATCCTGTTGGTGGCAGACTGAGGAGGATTGATTGTGCATAATGGATGTCGATGATGCTGCAGTGTATCTGAAGTGGTTGTGAACATGACACTAGTGATACAGCTGAGCAAGACAGCTCACCTTCACAGCACACTTTGAGCCGTTGCACTCAATGCTTCGATAATGCATACTTGTCCTCTCTTTGCAAGGCTTCTTCAATGGCTGGTCCATGTATCCACGTTGTGGCTTGTTTCAACAACACGCTTCTGTCCTTGGCATATCACAGTTGATGTTGATGGAGGCTCCAAGTCAGCCTGGTGGTCCCCATAGCCATACACTAACTCTGTATGAGCAAGACGATGACCAGTGACCAATGTACTCAGCTCAGAGCCACCAATGCAAGTTGGGTTGCTTGGCTGGTTGCCTGTGAGCAGTTGATGGTGGTCTGTGTTGAAAGGACACGTACTTGATGTCACGTGACCTGATTAAGTAATCAGTAAATAGTAGTATATAAGACTCTGCTGAGTCTGAATTACAATAGAACTCTCTTGATCTCTTACCGCTATCATCTCTGAGTACCCTCTCTCCAAAGGTAAGGCCCCATGGGCAGTTTCCCTGTATCT